>JAVJIF010029845.1:745000-926566 GCA_038442645.1 Agave tequilana | reverse complement strand
GTGGGTACCAAAGACCACCCCTATTGTATTTGATGTAGGTGTGGGCTCTCGCATGACATGAGAGTTGAGGTACTTGGAGTGGATGCATTCCGAGCTTCATGATGACCATTTTGATGCATCACTTTCAGGGAAGGTTTGGTGGGAAGACCACCTTTGTTTGGAGAACTAGAAAGGTGCCTTCATCGGTTTTGGTATCGATCTCTAACTCTCGTTTTTATTTACATGCTTTCACATCATTGATTTATGCATGTCATGTTTTATTGTTCATTATGCTTATGCCATGCTCATTCGATTAGTGAATACATGTTTAGTCATTTTGAGACACTCATGTTTTATATGGATCTATATTTATGTGTTCTCACCTTGTTTTTAACTAATATGTATTCCTAGATCTAATGCACATGCATATACATAATGATCATATGTATGTTTATGATTTTGTTTTGTTTTGATGCTTCATTTTTTGATTAATATGTTAAATGCCATGATTATTAGACCATTGACATGCATGTATAGCTTTTGAGATCACCCTTATTTATAAGGACCCGTATATTGTGTTCTCAACATTGTTTAGCTATTATGCATACCATTGTTCTAATAGCATATGGATTTACATAATGATCGTTTTTATGTTTATCATGTTAATTTATGCTTGTTTTATGCTTCATGATTTGAATATTTTTAAATGTTAGTTTCATTAAGACTAAGATATATACTTGTACATAGAGTGGGCCACAAATAGATCTTTATATGTTTGTGCTTACACGCCTATTTGTACCTATTAGATGTGCTAGTATAGTCTAGTTTTGATGATTCATGCATTTAACTTGTATTCCTATTTTATCCATGTTTTTCATGTTTCTATGTTTAAACTTCATGTATATATCTATCTTGTCCAAACTATTGTTTATACATATACATCCTTTGAGCCACGTGCCTCATGCATATACATTTGTGGACTCGTTATGTTTTGGATATGTATGTATACTTTGTTTGTACTTGACATACATATGCCTTGAAGAAATCAAATTTTGATGATTTTCGTGTTTTAAGGAATATCGAGCTTGAATGTCTATTTTCATGATTATTTTGTCACATAACACTTGTACACTCACTTCATTTAAATGTTTCTCATGATTATGTTTTCATGAGTATGTATGGGCTTTATGGACTTCGAGTGTTTAGTGCCATGTGATTTACATGTATTTCATGAAATATATTTTTGTTTTATTCCTTACTTGAAGGATTTCGTACTAGTTTACAAGTTTTTCCATTTAACTAGTTGCGGGATTCTTCGTCATGGTAGAGTTTTTAAACATACTATATTTTTCAAACCTATTTTGAAAACCCCTACCTTCCACGGGCGGTTGGATGGGAGACCATGCCTTGTATGTTTTATATGAAAATCATTTTAAACATGAGCATGATTGGGTAGTAGGTTATATGAGATATACACTTGATATTATTAGTGTTTCAATTGGTATCATTGGATTCTTTCAATTGGTATCAATATTGACATTTTTGTATACTCATATATTTGTATGTATGTATGCCTTCATTTCCTATAGTATCAATTTCGATTGGTATATAATTTTCATACATATATATGTTTATGCTAAAGCTTGAATTTTTAATGAGTATCATATTTCAATGATTAGTTTTTCAATTGGTAATGCTAATACAAGCTTTTACATAATTTCAATTGGTGTTTCATAAAGGAGAAGAAAACTCATATTTTATCTTTCAATTAGTATTTTGTTTACCCTAGATTTTTACTCCCTTACTTTATGATAGAAAATGAATTAAAAAAATTATAGAATATTATAATTTCAATTGGTATCATATGCTTAAGAATAATACTCTTTATTGATATCAAGATGTTTATTTGAATGTTTTAATTGGTATCAAGATGATTTTGCTTCTTAAAATTGGTATCAATGTTTTTATGTTTCCTTTCAATAGGTATCAAGATGCACTACTTTGACATATTTTATTCGGTATCTTAATTGATTGTCACCCCTTATTTACATCATTTTTGTTTTTAGACCAAAAAAAGGGGGAGAACATTGCATTTATTTTTTTTACCCCTTTGTTGATTCTTTGGTTCGAACAAAAAGGGGGAGAAGAATTTATTGATTTGTTTTTACTTTGACCCTTTGTTGATGATTGACAAAAAGGGGGAGAAGTATTTGGCATATATATGCATATTTTTGTATGCATGTTTTGTTTGGGGGAGAAGTATTTAGTTTTTATATGCATGTTTTGTTTATTAAAAAATTGATAGCATTGTTTGTTATATTTAATTGATATCAAGAGCATGTTTTGAAGATTTGTTTTGTTTATGCATGTACTTGCATTCATATTTATGTGCTTTATTGTCATATCTATTTGCTTTATTGTGTTGCATGAGTTAAGGGGGAGCTTCTTTGAAGCTTAACTTTAATCCATGCATATATAACTCCATGTTTTTGTCATCATCAAAAAGGGGGAGATTGTTGGCCCAGAGGCCTTACACTCTAGTTTTGATGATGATTAACTCATGTAGTTATGTGTACTAATAATCTTGTGATGTTTAGTTTCAGATCTTTATTCAAGATATTAGTAAGTGATTAGCTTCAACAAGATGGTTTGGAAGCTTTCACATGGTGTTTCCAGAGCCAAGCATCAAGATCATATATAGCGCTCGTTGGAGTCAAGCTCAGAGTTTTGGTGTTTGGATCGAGTCGACTTGAAGATGGAGATCGTCAAGAAGACTTAGGTATCCTAATTTAGTGTTTTAGATCCATGTGTAAAGATTAGATAGTTGATATGCTCAAGTTCACAATACACACACGTTTCATGTTTTGGATTCGGTTTTCGGTTTTTGGTTTAACCGATATTGGTTTTCATGAATAGATAGTATCAGTACAAGTTTACATGGTTTTATGTATATTAGATGTATTCTATATACATGCATGCTTAACTTCCTAGACAAACTTATTTTGATATGCCGATTCATGGGTTTTGGTGTTTTGTTTTTGTATTTTAACAAAACATATTTTGGAATTAAAAGACAAAACTATGATATGTATATGTTTCTTGTATATTGGACTTATGTCCATATGCAACATACTTCAAAGTATTTAAATATCATGTTTTGTATTTCTATGAGTTTTAGGAAAAATCAGATTTCCTATTGAAAAATCCAAGTTTGGTAAAATATAGTTTTTGGTTTTTTGATAAAATTTTTAAGACACAAAAATGATTCAAAATGTTTGATATTTGTGATGAAATTTTTATCACATGTTTATATATCAATGAAAAATGATAAACTATTTTTATGGATTTTTAGAAGATTAATGGGATTTATTAAAATATTTTTAAACAAGTTTTTCTGACCCAAATTATTGCCTGCCAGGCTCTGGCGGTCGACCGGATTCCAGAGTCGGTCGACCGTTCCCAAACGGTCGACCGACGTGCACAGACCTGTGCACGTTGGCTAGGCACAGGGCTCGGTCGACCGGTCGGTCGACCGGCCAGAGAGCTTTGCTCTCTTTTTTTGGGCGGTCGACCGGACGATCGACCGGGTTCCTGGCGGTCGACCGCCAGCTATTCAGGCTGACAAAAACAGCCTAACGGCTAGTTTAATTTTAGGGCTATATATACCCCATTTGATTGTGGTTTTCTCTAAGATTTTTAGAGCCAAAATTCCAGATCTCTTCTAGTGTTTTAAATAAAAAGTTTTTGAATCAAATTGCTATTCTTTGTTTTGTTTTCAAGGGTTTTGGAAAAATCAAAGAAAACTAGGTTTTGGGGATATTGTTTTGGATTTTCATTTCTATCATTTACAAGAGATTTCCCAAGTAGTTTTTCTTTGTTATTTGATTTCCAAAACACCTTGATTTTTCACACTTGAGCTTATCTTCTATCCTATTCTATAGGATCATTTGTTTGTGGGAAAATTGAGTTTGTGGTCTTTGTAACCACCTTGTTGTAAACCCCTTCTTTGTGGTTATCCCTCTTTGGTAGAGGTTGAGGTTGTGGTTTACTCCCTCTTGGTGAGGTGGAGTTGGTTGGTGTTTGTATCCCTCTTGGTGAGGTGAATTTGGTTGTATTGGTGGAGTTTGGTACTCCGGTCTTCGGTAGACCATTTATATTGCCTCGGTGGAGGTTGTATTGGTTGAGAGAGGAGTTCGGTACTCTTAGTGGATTGGAAATCCTTCTCGGTGAAGGCGGGGACGTAGAGCTCGGTGCTCGAACCTCGAAACACATCTTCTTATTTGTGATTGATCGATTGACTCTCAACCCTCTCTCTTTATTTGTGTAGTGCATTATTCATATTGTCATATCTTATATGCTTGTGTTGTGCCTTGCATCTATTCATATTGATCATTCATATTATTGCTTGGCTTGTGCGTGTGCCTCACTTGTGTTTAACCACGAGAGCTTCATATAGCGCCTCAACTCTTATTCAGAGGAATCAAGAGGAGTTAGTCCAGAGCCCTTCACGGGGAATTCGGCTACACTCGTTGGTTGTACTAAGTGTAGTTGCAAATTAGTTTTAATTTCCGCATTTAGTTTTTAGATTAGCATTATCACCTATTCACCCCCCCTCTAGGTGATTTCAGATTTTCGAACCCAAATGTGATCATGAGAAGCATTTATTCTATCAAAATAAAATTTGGCTAAGTGATCCTTTCGGCCACAATAAGTACATGAATAAACTCTACCATATATAAAAGCATGATAAGAGTGTGTGGTATGAGCATACTTGGTATGTGTAGAATATCTAGCATGATGTGTATGTATATGTCGTGATTTAGGAGTATGGATATGTGTAGTATGATGAGCATATGTAGTAATGAGCATACTTCTTTAGAGTATGTTTCTTAGGAAACATTACCTCCAACCTAACTTTATCAAACTCACATTTCTTTGACACATCTCCTAATAAGCTAATTTTATCTTTCAAGATGAAAATCTCATTTTTATCAATTAATGAAAATTTTGCATTACATGATATTTTATATGCATCAAAATCTTTTTGTGCGGATATGAGTATGAAAGATAAATCATCTTTTCTTTTAGAAAGTGTGATAATTTTATTTTGAAGAGTTTTAATCCTTTTTTGATTTTTAAATACTTCTTTTTAAAGAAATCATAGTTTTTAAATAACTCTTCAAAAGTCTCACCCAATTCATCCATTGTTAATTCACAATCATCAAGTGAGGGTTCAGATGTTACCTTAGGTGTGCTATCATTGGCCATAAAACACACATGTGTTGTACCTACTTCTTCATCGGTTTCACTCTCTGAGTCCCAAGTAGCTTCTAGAGCCTTCTTTTTGTAGGGCTTTTTGGAGGTTGAAGATTTGCTTTTGGTCTCCGGACTATCCGCTACCATGTGGCCCGACTTTCGGCAATTGAAGCATATGATCTTCTTGTCTTCTTTTTCTTGTCATCTTCTTCTATTGTTAACTTCTATTGTTAAACTTGACCTTGTTGTACATCCTCCTTACATTTTTCACTAAGAGGGAGAATTCTTCATCATTATCATCGTCAGAGATGGTGGGAGTGGATTTGAACGCGATCTTCTTCTTCTTTTGTAGTGCCATCTCTTCCCTTCCCTTCCTCTCGATTTCATGGGTCTTAAGGTTTCCTATAGGACCGATCAGCTCCATCTTTTCTTTGTCGTTTAGCTCCTTCAATGTAGTAGATTCGACTTCCCATGAGGTTGGAAGTGCACGAATGACCTTTCTTACTTTTTGATCATTATCAATGACATCACCTAAAGAAGCAAGACTATTAGTTATTTTAGTAAATCTTGTTATCATGTCATCAATGGTGTCATTATATCATGCATGGTGAAATTTTCATATTGGGAACGTAAGAGGTCAATTTTTGCTCTCTTGACTTGTGACGTACCCTCGTGTGTAACTATTAGGTGTATCCAAATCTCATAGGCGGATTTGCAATGAATGACCTGTGCAATATTGTCATCATTCAAACCTTGAAGTAAGGCATAGCGTGTCTTAGCACATTTGCATCAAACTCCTTAGTGGCAATGTCAGACCAACTGTCCTCATCACTAATGGGTACATAAAAGATTTAGTCACCGCTTTTGCAACCCAGCTTCCTAAGGATTGCAAAAATACGGTCATTTTAACTTTCTGTATAGGAAAGTTAAGGTCATCAAACTTGGGAGGGGTCTTAATACCTTCGGCCGTTTTTACTATAGTGGATGAAAAAAATTGTGAATGAACTGATTAGCAAATAGGATCTCTCTAAGGTGATTAGACTAAAATCTAGAGACCAAGGCTTTGAAACCAATTGAAATACACCTAGTAGGGGGTGAATAGGTGTTTTACTAATTAAATGCAATTTTAAAACTACTTATGATGAAATATGCGAACGGTCACTCAAAACAAGAATTGAGCTGAATTCCCCGTGAAGGGATGTAGAACTTCTCCTCTTTGATTCCTTTAGATAATAAATTGAGGGCTTAATTGCCTCCTTGTTGAGATGAAAATAGACCGATAATGAAAGTGATGGATGAAATGCAAGCAATGATATTGGCAAGATAAACAACCACATAAGTATAAAAAGTAAGAAGCAATAGAGAGCAAAACACTGTTTTCCATTGATTTGCAGAAGGGGAAAACTTACAAAAAAGGTCGGGGAATCAGAGAACAGAAGGCTAGTAGAACCCTCTTGTTACTTCTCAAAACCGCCTTCGCTTAGGAATTTCTTCTCGCTTGGTTTCGAAAATTCCTTGAGAGGAAGGAAGGTATTAGGGTATCAGCACCCTGATTAGAGAAGTGATTCTCTAAAGTCTCTGAATTCTTAGAAGCAAGAGACTAGATCTCTGTTTGTGCGCGGTGCGTCCTCTCGAGAAGTCTGCCGTCACTCTGGAACGTATCGCATGTCATCTCTCCTTATACCCTGGTGGGCTATTTATAGGGAGAGCAGGGGTGTAACGCCCCGATCCCAATGATACGGGAACGTTACTGCAACGCATATACGTAGGTCAGATGGTGCCCCACGTATATACGCTAAGCATTAAGTACAACAAGTATCAGAGTACAACACACAGCGTGGTATATTCATATGCCAACTTACAAAAGATAAATACAAAGTTATACAAGTTATGATAAGCAAAATCACTTTACAGGTGTCTTTTATCACAACCCAAGTCCAAAGATGAATCCTATACAACCAAAAATACAAAAATGCTCACGAAATGGATGGAGATCCCGTGAACCAAAAGGAAGAGTCGAGCACGATAGGACTAGAGCCGGTCAGCCTGCTCACAAAGATAAGCCCGGTCCTCCGTGGAAGGCTCCACTTCGTCCCAAGTCTCAGAATCTGAATATGCAAATCCAAAGGGTCAAGACATATAATAACAAATAAAAGATAGTCAAGTGACATAAGGATCATGAATAAAGGCGATGAAGTTACAATAAATAGCAATGAATAACAAGCGATGTAAACTCAATAAGGCAAGATCATATGCAACAAATCTACAATTAACGTCTTATTATTATTACTTGTCTTACTGTGATATCTACCTATGTGACCCAGCGTCCCAGAGCACATAGATCCATATCCTAGTGAAACAAGGTTGTTATTGGAAACAGCGGTTGTATCGACGAACTATGTTTACAGTGGGTCCCGTGCATACCCGGGACCACGGCCCAGGATTGTTCCGTTGCTTGAAGACGGAACCTGCCGCAAGGCTAAACAGGAGGGACTTATGTATGCCCTTGCCATGACAGTAAACAGGAAAGGGAGAAAGCACTCCCCTCGGTCCCCTGGAGTACCACAGGTAAGACCGGAACAGTAATTGTACAATATACCTAAAAGCCACTGTAAACACGAACACGTATCGATATCCGCATATTTCCCCCGACCCATATGTAAGTTGGTGCTTTTTATGTAAAAGTCAAGTGTATCATGCTTAGTTTTAAGAGATGGCATGACAAGTGGTGATATTATTGTTTAACATGTCATGGAACGAGTATATGCAATAATAAGTCATGAGGTAACAAGAGATACATCCATTCAGTAATAGGTCATGTAGAGCCAGTATTGAAGCATGAACAAGCAAGATATAATACACATGTATCAAGTATAAGAACCAAATTCAGAACAGAAATTAACTATGACACACAGCCAGAATTAGTCGACTAGTAGTAAGGGTTAGTCGACTAATAGGGGTCTCTAGTCGACTAACAGACACTTAAGTCGACTAAGTCTGTTGATACAGAAAGTTGGATTTCTGGTCTAGGGAGGATTAGTCGACTAGGGGATTCAGGAGTCGACCAATAGTGATTTCTAGAGAGTTGAGATTTACGTCCAGAAAAGATTAGTCGACTGGTATTTGGGGTAAGTCGACTAATACTGTGTTTTCCGGAAAACTAAGTTTCAGCTAAGTGTTCTAGTCGACTAGTTCCTATGATGAGTCGACTAATACTGTGAAGAACAGTGAGCAGATCAGAATTTCTGGAAGTGTGTTTGATGGTTCAATTCGTGGTTTTTGGTGACCTAGGTGTACAAGAAGTGTAGATACAAGTATTCTAGGGCTAATACAAGTCTTGGTGAGTGAAATACTCACTTGGATAGGTTTAATTGGGACTTGATCCAAGGATGAGGATGATGGTTGAAGTTGAGGTCCTTGAGGAAGCCCTAGATGAAGCCCTTGAGGAAGTCCTTGAAGCCTTGAGGTGGAGATGAAGAGATTGGGTTCATGGAGCTAGGGTTCTTGCTAGAGGGAGAAGGAGATTATGGAGCTTCTCTTCTCTTGTGAAGAAATGAGGAGGAAAAAGGTTTAAAGTGAAAAGGGAAATCTTATATAGGATTTGGGATTTTGCAAAGAGGGTGGAATTAAAGGGAATGAGAGGGGGTTTTGTGTAAAAAGGGGGGTGAGGTGAGTGTCCTCTCCTTGGCCACTTGGCCGGCTGTGGGAGAGGGAGAGAGTGAGTGGGGTTAGGTGAAGTGGTGAGTGGGAATGAGGTGGAAATGAAGTGGAATTGGAATTTTGCAATAATTGAAAAAATGTCCGAAATTCAAGTATCTCGGATTGGTCTGAAAATTTTACCAAAAATCAAGAAAAATATTTGAAGACTCATGGTGAAATTCGTTTGAAGAAATACTATATAGATTTTTAATTAAAATCCGGAATCAGTTATTTACCGACTCCGAAAGAATTTTCATAAATTTATAAAATTCTCAGAAAAAGAGTATAAGTAGGAAATATGATTCTAAGCAATAAAGTCTAAAGGACTTTCTAAAAATTCCTAACAGTTTGGAAGATAAAAATTCGGGAATCGGTCAGCGGCACTGGCCGACACCGTTTTCGGAGAAATTCATTTTAATTCCAGAAAATTCCAGAAAATAACATAAAATCTAAAATATTGGAAAATGATATTTGGAATTGAAATTGGTCAAATACGGATGGTAAATCGGAAAATACGATCGGAAGACTGAATACGTAACCAAGTACGTATTCCGGGAGAGGGGTATTACAATCTACCCACCTTACAAAATTTCGTCCTCGAAATTTCATAAGGTGAAAGATAACAGGAAAAGCAACAGATAGATATGGATACAAGGAAAGATAACGGTAAAGAAGAGTAGAAGAAAAGAGTCTTACCCAATCAAGATGTGAAAAGTTGAGGATAACGCTCCCGGATAACGTCCTCACGCTCCCAAGTGGCCTCTCCTGGCGCATGCCTGTTCCATGACACCAATACCAATGGAATAGCCCTGTTCTTCAGTGTCTTGACACTCCTATCCAGAATGGCCAACGGCTGTTCTTGGTATGATAAATCCGGTTGTTGCTCCAGCTCGGAATGATCCAGAATATGGCTGTCATCCCTGACATACTTCCTCAACTGAGACACGTGGAAGACATTATGCACCCCGTCCAAAGATGGCGGTAATGCCAATCTATAGGACACATCTCCCACACGATCCAGGATCTCGAATGGGCCAATATCCTTGGACTTAGCTTCCCACGAGCACCGAACCGGATCACCCCCTTGGTAGGTGATATCCTCAAGAATACATGATCTCCAACCTGGAACTCCAATGGCCTTCTCCGAGTGTCTGCCCAACTCTTCTGCCTACTCTGAGCTGCTCTGAGATGATCTCTGATGACTCTGACTTTCTCTGTAGTCTGCATCAGAATCTCTGGTCCCAAAAGACTCCTCTCACCGACTTCATCCCAACAAATCGGTGATCGGCACTTCCTACCATACAATGCCTCAAAGGGTGCCATCTTAATACTGGCCTGGTAGCTGTTGTTATATGAAAACTCGGCCAAGTGAAGATGGTCTTCCCAAGATCCCCCAAAGTCAATCATGCAAGCCCTCAACATATCTTCAAGGATCTGGATAGTCCTCTCAGATTGTCCGTCTGTCTGAGGATGATAAGAAGTACTGAATTTCAGACGAGTTCCCAGACTTTCTTGGAGACTCTCCCAGAAATGAGATCTGAATCTGGTGTCTCTATCTGACACAATACTAACTGGAACTCCATGCAGACGAACCACCTCCTTCATATACTTATCTGCCAGAACCTCTGTCGACTGGCCTACCCTGAATGGTATGAAGTGAGCTGACTTGGTGAGGCGATCAACTATAACCCACACAGCATTATTACCCCTGGGACTCCGAGGTAATGCCGTCACAAAATCCATGGTGATATGCTCCCACTTCCATTCGGGTATCGGCAAAGGTTGAAGAAGTCCAGCTGGTCTCTGATGCTCGATCTTTATCTGCTGGCAAACCAAGCACTTGGCAACAAACTGGGCTATCTCCCTCTTCATAGCATTCCACCAAAAGTGCTTCTTCAGGTCCTGGTACATCTTGTTTCCCCCAGGGTGTATAGAATAAGCTGAACTGTGTGATTCCTCCAAAATCTTCTGTCTGACTTCTCCTCGGGGAACACAAAGTCTATCTCCAAAATACAATGCACCATCTGGATGAATGCAGATATCCGACCTCAATCCAGCCTCCACCTGAGCGCTGAATGTCTGCAATCTGGGGTCCTCCTTCTGAGCTTCCTTGATCTCCTCTATCAATGATGACTGGATCTGTAAAGCCATGAACTGCCCGGCCTTATCACCTCCTCGCACTAACATCAAATCCAATCTGATGAATTCCTGAATCAACTCCCTCAGCTGCGTGAGGTGGACTAGCACTCTGTTCACTGGCATCCTGCTCAGTGCATCAGGAACGGTATTGACTTTGCCTGGATGATACTGCAAGTCAATATCATAGTCCGCCATAAGCTCCAACCACCTCCTCTGCCTCATATTCAACTCCTTCTGTGAGAAAATATACTTGAGGCTCTTGTGATCTGTGTATATCAACACTTTGTCTCCCAGAAGGTAGTGTCTCCAGATCTTCAAAGCAAATATCACAGCTGCCAACTCCAAGTCATGAGTTGGGTAATTCCTCTCATGAGGCTTCAACTGCCTAGATGCATATGTTATAACATGATCATGTTGCATAAGCACACACCCCAGGCCTTTACCTGATGCATCACAGAAAATGACCATCCCTCCTCTTCCTGAAGGAGTCCTCAAGATTGGAGCTGTGATAAGCCTCTGCTTCAACTGCTCAAATGCTGCATCACAATCTTCTGTCCATATGTATCTCTCCCCTTTTCTGGTGAGCCTGGTCAACGGAGCTGCAATCCTAGAGAAATCCTGGACAAAGCGCCTGTAATATCCGGCTAGCCCAAGAAAACTCTTAATCTCAGTCACCGTCTTCGGAACTGGCCAATTCTGCACTGCCTGGACTTTACTAGGATCAACTGAAATTCCTTCTGCTGAAACTATGTGTCCAAGGAAAGCTATACTGTCCAACCAGAACTCACACTTGCTCCTCTTGGCATGAAGCTGCTCCTGCTGGAGGGTCTGCAACACGATCCTCAAGTGTTCTGCATGCTCCTTGTTGTTCCTGGAATAGATCAAGATGTCATCAATGAAAACAACAACGAACTGATCCAAGTAGGGCGAGAACACTCGGTTCATCAAATCCATGAAAACCGCAGGGGCATTGGTGACTCCGAAAGGCATAACTAGAAATTCATAGTGGCCATAACGGGTCCTGAATGCCGTCTTCGGAACATCCTCCTTCTTCACGCTCAGCTGATGGTAACCCGACTGCAAATCTAACTTAGAAAATACACGGGCTCCATGGAGCTGATCAAACAAATCATCAATCCGGGGCAAGGGATACTTGTTCTTGATGGTGACCTTGTTCAACTCCCTATAATCAATACAAAGCCTCTTACCACCATCCTTCTTATTCGCCAAGAGCACTGGAGCTCCCCATGGTGAAGTGCTTGGCCGAATCAATCCCTTGTCCGAATACTCCTGCAGTTGCTTCTTCAAGATCTCCAACTCTGTCGGTGCCATCCTGTACGGAGCCTTGGATATAGGAGCTGCTCCTGGAATTGTATCAATGGAGAACTCAATTATCCTCTCCGGTGGAAGCCCTGAGACCTCAGCGAAGACTCCTGGAAATTCATCCCACACTGGCACTCCCTTCTGAACCTCCGAAGTGGTCATCTGAATCTCCTTCTTAGCAGGCTTCACCTCTCCACTAAACTGGACTCCGGCTGATGCGGGATTCTAAAATTGATCCTCCTCCCTCTACAGTCAATCACTGCATAGTACTGACTGAGCCAAGTCATGCCTAAGATTACGTCGTACCCTTTGGTGTCTAGTACGAGCATATCTATGGCCAAGATCTTCCCACAAAGTTCCACTGGACAGTCAGCACAAACTCTAGAAGATATAACTACCCCATTCCCGGTACTTATCTCCCACTTGTGGTCTAAAGCCTTAACAGGTATGGAATGAACAGCCACAAAATGGTCGGAGATATAACAGTGGGATGCACCCGAATCGAAGAGAGCGAGAACAGGTATAGAATGAACTCTGATGTTACCTGTAATCACCTCCTCTGAAGCCTCAGCCTCCTCTGCTGTCAGGTTGTAGGCCTGACCTCTGCCACGCCCTGCTGCAGTCCGGGCTCCTCTCTGCACTGGGCGAGCAACATGCGGTGGAGGAAGGGGAAGAGCTCTCCTCATCACTGGTCCCTGGTGCCTCTGCCCAACTGGCCCTGGTAGTGCCCTCTGTCCATTCTGCCCTTGAGGTGCCGGCAAGGTTTGATTAGCAAACCCCATTCTCCTGCGAGGACAGGTCTCTACGGCATGGTCTCGTGCTCCACACACCAAACACAATCCATTTGCCCTCCGGCAATCCTGCTGAGAGTGTCCTAGTTTCTGGCAAAAGTTGCAGATAAGACCTGGTCGAGCCATCTGGTAAGGAACTGCTCTGAATGGTTGCCTGGCCTGAACCTTCGCTGCCCTGGACGGTCCTCCTCTACCCACCGGTACAAACGGCCTCTTCATGGCCTGGTCCTTCCTCTGATCTCCTTGCTTCTTCTCAAACCCACGCTCCACCTCTCGAGCGCTGGTGAGAACTTCTGCATAGGTCTTCAGATGATGGGGCATTAGGAACATCTGAATGTCCATTTGCAGACCTTGCTGGAACCGGCTTGCCCTCTTCTCCTCATCTGCTATCATGTACGGGGCGAAGCGACTCAACCTGAGAAATTCTGCAGCATACTCATCTACGGATCTATCCCCCTGTTGAAGCTTGATGAACTGCTCCTCCATGTCCTTCTGAGCAGTGGCGGGAAAGAACCTGCTATAAAAGCTCTTGGAGAACGTATCCCAAGAGATAGGCTTCTTCAAGCGAGCCTCCTCTGCAAGCCACCAAGTCCTGGCTATGTCCTTCAGCTGGATCTTTGCAACCTCCACTTGGTTCTCCTTAGGCACCCTGGCGGCGTTCAGCAGATCGGTGGTGTCTGTTAACCACTGTTCAGCCTCCAATGGCCTCTCGACTCCCGTGAATACGGCCGGCTGTAGTCGTCGGAAGTCTGAGATGCTCCCCGGCTTCTGCTCCTTCGGGGCTGCCAACTCCTGCCTGAGGAGCTCAGTCTGCTGATGCTGATTCTCCATCTGCTGTTGCTGGTTTCCCAGCATAGTCTGAATGATCCTCAGGATATCAGCACCCTCTCCTCCTACGGGTCCATTCGGTACTTGCCCGACATTGTTGCGACCCGAACGTCTCTCCATACCGAAAGGGATAAGATCTAGAATTGGAAACAAAGGGAAGGAGTTTAGGATACGAGGACCGAATCAAGGACGAAGTCAAGAAGGACTATATAACTTTGTACATTGTAGTTGGCATTAGCAAATCACTAGAATTTGCCACTTGGTTGTACTTTTAGGTTTGAGAGCCTAGGCTCTGATACCAACCTGTAACGCCCCGATCCCAATGATACGGGAACGTTACTGCAACGCATATACGTAGGTCAGATGGTGCCCCCACGTATATACGCTAAGCATTAAGTACAACAAGTATCAGAGTACAACACACAGCGTGGTATATTCATATGCCAACTTACAAAAGATAAATACAAAGTTATACAAGTTATGATAAGCAAAATCACTTTACAGGTGTCTTTTATCACAACCCAAGTCCAAAGATGAATCCTATACAACCAAAAATACAAAAATGCTCACGAAATGGATGGAGATCCCGTGAACCAAAAGGAAGAGTCGAGCACGATAGGACTAGAGCCGGTCAGCCTGCTCACAAAGATAAGCCCGGTCCTCCGTGGAAGGCTCCACTTCGTCCCAAGTCTCAGAATCTGAATATGCAAATCCAAAGGGTCAAGACATATAATAACAAATAAAAGATAGTCAAGTGACATAAGGATCATGAATAAAAGCGATGAAGTTACAATAAATAGCAATGAATAACAAGCGATGTAAACTCAATAAGGCAAGATCATATGCAACAAATCTACAATTAACGTCTTATTATTATTACTTGTCTTACTGTGATATCTAGCTATGTGACCCAGCGTCCCAGAGCACATAGATCCATATCCTAGTGAAACAAGGTTGTTATTGGAAACAGCGGTTGTATCGACGAACTATGTTTACAGTGGGTCCCGTGCATACCCGGGACCACGGCCCAGGATTGTTCCGTTGCTTGAAGACGGAACCTGCCGCAAGGCTAAACAGGAGGGACTTATGTATGCCCTTGCCATGACAGTAAACAGGAAAGGGAGAAAGCACTCCTCTCGGTCCCCTGGAGTACCACAGGTAAGACCGGAACAGTAATTGTACAATATACCTAAAAGCCACTGTAAACACGAACACGTATCGATATCCGCATATTTCCCCCGACCCATATGTAAGTTGGTGCTTTTTATGTAAAAGTCAAGTGTATCATGCTTAGTTTTAAGAGATGGCATGACAAGTGGTGATATTATTGTTTAACATGTCATGGAACGAGTATATGCAATAATAAGTCATGAGGTAACAAGAGATACATCCATTCAGTAATAGGTCATGTAGAGCCAGTATTGAAGCATGAACAAGCAAGATATAATACACATGTATCAAGTATAAGAACCAAATTCAGAACAGAAATTAACTATGACACACAGCCAGAATTAGTCGACTAGTAGTAAGGGTTAGTCGACTAATAGGGGTCTCTAGTCGACTAACAGACACTTAAGTCGACTAAGTCTGTTGATACAGAAAGTTGGATTTCTGGTCTAGGGAGGATTAGTCGACTAGGGGGATTCAGGAGTCGACCAATAGTGATTTCTAGAGAGTTGAGATTTACGTCCAGAAAAGATTAGTCGACTGGTATTTGGGGTAAGTCGACTAATACTGTGTTTTCCGGAAAAACTAAGTTTCAGCTAAGTGTTCTAGTCGACTAGTTCCTATGATGAGTCGACTAATACTGTGAAGAACAGTGAGCAGATCAGAATTTCTGGAAGTGTGTTTGATGGTTCAATTCGTGGTTTTTGGTGACCTAGGTGTACAAGAAGTGTAGATACAAGTATTCTAGGGCTAATACAAGTCTTGGTGAGTGAAATACTCACTTGGATAGGTTTAATTGGGACTTGATCCAAGGATGAGGATGATGGTTGAAGTTGAGGTCCTTGAGGAAGCCCTAGATGAAGCCCTTGAGGAAGTCCTTGAAGCCTTGAGGTGGAGATGAAGAGATTGGGTTCATGGAGCTAGGGTTCTTGCTAGAGGGAGAAGGAGATTGTGGAGCTTCTCTTCTCTTGTGAAGAAATGAGGAGGAAAAAGGTTTAAAGTGAAAAGGGAAATCTTATATAGGATTTGGGATTTTGCAAAGAGGGTGGAATTAAAGGGAATGAGAGGGGGTTTTGTGTAAAAAGGGGGGTGAGGTGAGTGTCCTCTCCTTGGCCACTTGGCCGGCTGTGGGAGAGGGAGAGAGTGAGTGGGGTTAGGTGAAGTGGTGAGTGGGAAATGAGGTGGAAATGAAGTGGAATTGGAATTTTGCAATAATTGAAAAAATGTCCGAAATTCAAGTATCTCGGATTGGTCTGAAAATTTTACCAAAAATCAAGAAAAATATTTGAAGACTCATGGTGAAATTCGTTTGAAGAAATACTGTATAGATTTTTAATTAAAATCCCGGAATCAGTTATTTACCGACTCCGAAAGAATTTTCATAAATTTATAAAATTCTCAGAAAAAGAGTATAAGTAGGAAATATGATTCTAAGCAATAAAGTCTAAAGGACTTTCTAAAAATTCCTAACAGTTTGGAAGATAAAAATTCGGGAATCGGTCAGCGGCACTGGCCGACACCGTTTTCGGAGAAATTCATTTTAATTCCAGAAAATTCCAGAAAATCACATAAAATCTAAAATATTGGAAAATGATATTTGGAATTGAAATTGGTCAAATACGGATGGTAAATCGGAAAATACGATCGGAAGACTGAATACGTAACCAAGTACGTATTCCGGGAGAGGGGTATTACAAGGGGTATAATTATCCCTTTAAAATATAGAAATAGATGAAATCAAATCTGTTTAAATCAGGAAAGTAGCCTTGCTGCGAGGCTAGAATCAGCTTCTGCGAAGTTAGAAATAGCAGGTCGGTTGATCCTCTTGATCTGTTTTGATCCTTTCCATATAATTGAAAGATTTCCCCTGATCCTCTTACTCGTTTTAGGAGAGTCAAGAGATTATGACAATCAACTGTCAAATTTGATCTCAGATTTGATCTTGATTGGATTTGATCTCAATCCTGATTAGATTTGATCTCATCTGGAGATTTAGTTGGTCAAAGGTTGACCATGACAGACCCGCAGCGGCGCACCCGCGTCGAGCTCGCAGCGGAGCTGGAAGAAACATCTGGCGAAGTCAGAAGACAGCTCTTCAGCGGAGCTAGATATCGTCTGTGGCGAAGCTACCGAACATCCTTCTACGCGGTTGCGTGTGACTTCAAGAGAAGCTAACTCTTTGCGGAGATAACTGAGTACTTTAGGCGAAGCTGTGAATGACTTAAAGGCGAAGTTGGATGATCTTAGCCTCTCAAGCGAGGCTGTCTCTTTGGGCTCATGTGATGCCAAGTACTAGCATCTTAGACCTGCTGAGGTCTGTTTAGAGACAATCTGGACTTACTGTCTGATCAGTAGAGTCCAAGTTGCTTCCTTGTCCCTCGGAGATGGGTGAAAACTGGTCGTCAGCTTATCTGTTGCTTGTCTTTTGTAAATGTCAACAAGTACAGAACTGGTCGTCAGCTTGTCTATCGCTTGTCTTTTGTAAATGTCAACAAGTTTAGACATTGTTTGAACCAATCAGCCTATCTTTCACTTGTCTTTTGTAAATGTCAACAAGTTTAAACATTATTCAGGCCAATCAGAATCTTGTCTTTTTTTAGAGTGTCAACAAGACCCCCTTCAAAGTTTTCGAAAGTTTGCAATGGCTCAGACTTCGAAATACTTTGAATTGCTTTGATCGTTGGTATGTGAAGTACGAACGTCGCCATGGTGGTTGAGTTCAGCTTTGCTTTTAATCCTGCTTTGGGATAGATTCGCCAAAGAATCATATAGATTCGCGACTCTGAGTAGCTTCGCGTCTGGGTAGCTTCGCATCTTGGTCTCCCGGAATAAGTTCGCTTTGGAATGTTGTTCCTTTCCGAGGCCAACTGCTTTCGGCCAGTTACGAGAAGGATTGCTCCTTTTTCGAGGTTAAAATAACCTCTCTTGCATTAATCGAGGGAGATTGTTCCTCCTTTGTGTGTTTCCAAGGGAGAATATTCCCTCCTTGCACGGTTTCAAGGGAAATCGTTCCTTTTCTCAAGGCTCAATAAATGCCTTTATGAAGGAGATCATTTCTTCCTTGCACGATTTCGAGGGAAACCGTTCCTTTCCTCAAGCCTCAATAAATGCCTTAAATGCGCTCGCGCTCAGGCCATTAGGCCTTTAAATAGGACACTTGAGGTCCTCTGAAGAGAAGTGGTCTGCTCTTCTCTTCTCTTGGTTATTAGAGAGAGATACTCAGATCTCTGAACTAGCGGGGAAGCCCACTCTGGTTATTAGCCGGCCAAGGACCGGTAAGTGTCGGTCATCCTGAGACTTCACCAATAGACTGATCACTTTTAGGGAGTTTAACTCCCTTAATTTAGCTTTAACAGCTGCCTCAGGGATTGATTTCCCTTGTCCTTTGTTTGTATTGGACTGATCTGCAGAGAAAGGTTTTAGCCCAGCTTCCCAGCAAAGCCATCATCTTGACTTGATCAAAGAAAGATCATTGCATATGTGTTAAGTTCGCCATTTAGGCAAAACTTGGGACTTAGTCTCTTCAAGTTTGAGCCAGTCTTGCCATATAGGTGGGGCTAAGACTGCGTCCCTCAGGATCAGTCTGGCTTAGCCATATAGGCGAGGCTAGGACTTGGCTTATGCTGAGCTAGCCCATCATCACTGTGCAAGCGAGGCTATCCTCTACTTAACTGAAACTGGAATCCATTGTTAAACTGCAACTGAATTGGATTTAAATTGCTTCGCCCCAAGGAATTTGACTTAGTATTTCTTGACAGCTTTTCCTTTGACTTACTGCTAACTTGTTTTTGGTTCGCATTGCAGTGAGCTATGTTTGCCAGTCTCTGATGGAAGAGACCAGAAGGTTGCCTCTTGCTTTTCCAGTTGAAACTTTAAATCCTAAGCAGGAGGAACAACTGGAGCAGCTGATGTCTGTTCCCAGAAGAGGTTGGCAGTCGCTTATCCGAGATGCTCCACTTCGAGGCGAGGCTGGTAGTCGCTTATCCGAGATGATCCACTTCGGAAAAGCGGACGTCACCTGTAAGGTCTCGGATCCTTCCATTGCTAATTTTCATCAAAGAAGATCCACCCTGCTGGTGGCGATCAGTTCTTCGGAAGATCCAACTTCCTTTGCCAATTTAAGGTAGATCCAGCTTCCTGATGGCACCATCTGTCCTGGTGGCACCATCTGCCATTATGCAAAGGATTACGGCCTTGTGTAGGAGGAAAGCCTTTCGTGTCCAATTGGTTTGGCTTGGAAGTAGATAGGACCACTTGTATGCCTTTTGAGCAAATGACTGTGTTGTATGAAACACAACCTTGATGTAATAGTATCAATGTATCTTCCCTTTTAAATCAATAAAAGTTCAGTTTCTGCTCATCCTTCACTTTGAATTGGTCCGGCGGAGCTAGACTTTACGCGAAGTTAAAGACAATCCTTTCTGAATCAGGAACGAGCTTCCGGCGAAGCTAGCATGAATTTCCCGCGAAGTTCATACTGTTCTTTTAGCGAAGCTAAGGCATGCTTTTCGGCGAAGTTATCAATAGGTCGCGCTAAGTCAGCACTTGACTTGTGGCGGAGTTAGCCCTTAGTGGGGCTGAATCAGCGCTTCTCAGGAAGGCGCTTTAGGCGCCGTTTCAAATTAATTTGAAACGACAGCCTGTACTCTTTTCGAGGCGTCATTTAGGCGATCATCAGCCTATAAAAGCCTGATCGGGCTGAGAGAGGGTCATCACTTCTCTTTGAATTTTTCAGAGCATTTGACTCTTCTTCTTCTTCCTTCTTCTTTACTTGAGAATTCAAGAACCTCCACTGTTCTTCAATGGCTCCCAAGAGACGAGCGGGAAAAGAGGTTGCAACCTCTGCAACGGTGGGTCCTTCTCCTCCTCCGGTCATCGAACGACCGATTGCCGGTAGGGATCTTTTCCTTTTGATTAGAGATTGCCATCTCTCTCTTAAAGCCGATTTCTGGCCGTCTTCAAATGAATCCAGGACGATCAATCATGATCTTGTGATTTTAGGGAGTTCAATTTCCTGAATTTTCTTTGATTTATTGATCGGGAATCTAAGAACTGAAGAGTTCTTCTTTAAGCTTCCAGGCGAAGCTATCCTTAGGCGGTTCACATCCTGTTGAATGACAGGATGCGAAGTTGTCCTTTGGCATGTAACTAAGAAGGACCTTGATGCCCCTGAAATAGTCTTTGGACCATAATATCCTTCTGACGAAGTTAGCCCTTGGGTTTTGTTGCATTCTGTTGTTCGGGGCTAAGCTTCTAGAGCGAAGCTAACACTTGGATATTTTCATGCATCCTGCCTTCAAGTGGGATGCTGAGTTACGCTATAGTTACGAAGCTAAGCTTCGGGGCGAAGCTATCATTAGGCCAGTTTTGCTCGGAGAGCGAGGCTATGCCTTGTCAAATTTTGCTTTCTTGTTTAGCCCTTGTTTGGCTGATGAACTAATCATAGTTTTTTCTTTATTCTTGCAGTGCACTATACTCTTGGTCCTTTGAACAGTCTCTTCGGCACAGCCAGGGGGTTAGACGGCAAATGTCAGCCTGCAGTTCCAAGGGCAGGCTTCGCTTTTCAGCGAGCGGAGCTCTCCTGCTCGAGATACACTTATTTATGGTGGGGATCAACGCACCATGAGGAGCATCTTAACAACTGCTCCCCTTGAAGATTCTGACCGAAGAATCTATCGGAAGCCTGGCTTCATGTTTGGAGACGCGGCGCCAGACCATGATCGCCAGCTGCTAGCCGGAGACGGGCAGTGGATTTTCCAATTGGATGGCGAGAAGTTCTATCTTCCGTCTAACAAGCAGCATTTTCCCTTGTCTTTCTTCCAGTGCGTGATGAAGGCTCGGAAGATGCACTGGAAAGTGAGTCGGAGCACTGACTCCATTCACGTAGGAAAATTGATACTTCCCTCACCCGGTTACACAAGGATGGGGCCTCCTCGCTGCATAATGGGTCTACACCCTGGAAATGTACTGCCAGACATCCCAGTGGGAGAAAATCCTGTGGTGGCACAGACCTTTAGTAATCAATTCTTTAAAGTTCATGCGAACTACCCAGCCACCGATTTCAGGACCCCAGGGTGGATTCACCCTCCGAAGGCATGGTGGAGGGATTTGACTCTATATGTCCTTGCTCATTTCGAGGAGGATCTGGAGAGGCTGAATCTTTATGAGGCCATCAGGGCGACCTGCTACGGCATTCAGATGAGCGTAGCGAACTTCTATGCCATCTTCGAGTTATACTGCCCGGCTACAGGGACCTTCTTCACCCCTGTTGGCGAATTGGGCATGGCTCTACACGAGATGTGGGAAGTCTCTGCTCTGCCTTTCGGATCTCTCCCATACGAAGAATATTTTCCGTGCGAGGCGGAATTGGCACTTCTGGAGAAGCAGGAGCCCGCCTTGTCTGAGACTTACCGGGAGTTAATGTGCCGCTTGTACATTTGCTCCAGCATGCATGGGAGTAGTAAGGGAGCTTCATGTAGCTTGAAGAGCTGGGAAAATTATTTGTTCCCAGATATAGAAAATACTCCTGAGGCGGCTCATTGTAGAGTTGCTGATGAAGACATCTTTCGCCGGATGCAAAAGCATTCTCAAGGGGATCTAATTTTGGAAGAAGATGACGGCCCCTATGAAAAAGGCGATATTCTTCGAAGTTTCCACCATCAGGCTCGTCGGCCGACGTCCCGGAAGGCCCTACTGGCTAGTTTCTTGACGGTCTGGTTAAAGAGGTGTGTGGTGCTGTCTTCTTCGGGCGACGTCATTCATCCGACTGTCTTGCTGCCTGCCATTCGTCTAGTCCATGGTCGTTCTCTGGGACTTCTTCCGGCCATGATGTGTTGTATTCAGAGAGGTCTTCGTGCATTGACGGAGGCTTTCTGTAGGCCACCGGGGAAAATGGACTGTTTTGCCCTGCGATGACCAAACCCCAGGATAGGTCTGCCGTATACTTATTTGATGGCGTGGTTTGCCCTTCACTGTCCCTCCTTGATCGAAGCTGGAGAGGACCCCCCAGAAGGTGTTCGAACGGCGCTTCTCTGCCGATTCGAGAGATGTTCATGGCTGAGGACTTACGTGGCTGCGGTCCATAAGTTGCTGAATCGCTATGACGTCTATAGCCTTTTTCGCTGCTTCCCTTATATTCGGGATGCGGGCTATGGAGAGGAGTTCAAAGACGTGGGGGAAGGGCAAACGTCATTGAGCCGGGGAATTTTTGAGTGGCTGGTCAGCATTCGGCCCTCACATTTATTGTACAGAAGCGGGGACATCTGCTACTTGGAGCCTTATGTTCCAAGTTGGTTTGTCCGTCAGTTTGGATATGACCAACTGTACGTGGGCAACCCAAACATCAATCTGGCTTTCATGGGGAGCCTCATCGATGAGGCCCGTGCCTAGCGGTTCTTCATTGCAGGCTGTACCGAGGTGCGGCTGTGCATGCCGCTAAGGACTCTGAACCTTCTGATGACCCTGGGATTCTGTCAGTAGTATGCAACCTCAAACTCCACACCCCTCGGATTCTCTGTTAATTCTTCTGGTGTGAAGTTAATTTCTCAGCGGCTGAAGCGGAAAGTCACTGAGAAGGGCGAGGGTAAAAAGGTTCGCGTCCCAGGCCTCGGGGAGTTCATTGAATTCATTGATGACAGTGAAGCCTCGGATGCAGGGAGTCCTCGCTTCAAAGCGGATACAGGTGCTGAGACTTCAGCAGCTGCTTCTAGCGTGGTGGGGACGGCCCCCATAGAACATGCTGATGTTGAAGAAGTGGAGGAAGAAGATCCCGACGTCCACTTCAAATGAAAGCGGGAGGGTGGATCTCACAGGAAGCGGGTGGTGAAGAAGCCCCGTCGCCAAGCTCCTACAGTTGTTATAGAGGGCGAACCATCTGCAGCACTTCCTCCTCTTGCCCCATTAGCAACTGAATTGTCGGCTCCAAAATTGACTACTGGTGAAGCCGCTCCGGACCTGGGTAAGATCAGCTTCGTCCTCGTAATATACTTTTTATGTGTTCCGAACAGCTCATTATTTGCTTTGTGATGCAGGAACTGAGGCGGTGAAATGCCCGAGAGCTGAAGCTGTCAGAGAACAAGGGGAGCATTATGATCCTTTGTTTACTTATAAGGAGGGTGATGAGGCTGGCTATTTCGCCGTCTTAGAAGGATCCGGAGGTAACGCGGCTAATGTCGGTCCTTCGGGCGTCGGGACATCGAAAGGAAGTTATAAAGCTTCTAGCTCCTTTGGGTGGACCACGGAGGGTTCGGCAAGCGAAGGCGGGCCGTCAATTCGTGTTGACTCCGCCAAAGATTTTCCGATGGAGCCCGTAGAGACTGATGTAGCCGCCAAGACGATTGAGGCGACATTATCTTTTGGTACGGTTTTGACCTTGACTCTTGCTATTTGTTGTGCCTTGCCTAAACAAAGTCTAATCACAGGTGTTCCGCCTCTGGGTGCGTCAACTTCAAGAGAGCCGACCCGTCTTCCTGAGGGATTCAGGGGTGAATTAAGCACTTCGACCGCGACAGATGCTGCTGAGTTGGATGCTTTATATGGTGACCTGCCCTCTTATCAGCCTGAACCAGTCAGAGGAACAGAGATTGAGGGGACGGTAGTCATGGAGGCAACCTCACTTCCAACTATATCAACGAGTGAGGTGCCATCAGTTTCGCTAGCGCCATCTATCTTGCCAGGTGCAGAGCTGAGGGTGGTTACCAGTCCTACTTCCCCAACACTGGTGGTTGAGCCCGCTCTTCCAGCAATAGTCACTAGTCCGACCTCGGTTGTGGCTAGTGTACTAGTTTCAATGAGGACTCCACCGAGATCACCGACGACCTCTCATGTTGCTGCAACTAGTGCTTCTACTATTCCTCCTACAGTAATGTCAATAAAGCCGGTGGAATCTTCAGAGGCTGCCCGTCTGCCAGGAGTGATTGAGGCTGAGAATGAATTTGTAGCTGAGCTAGTCGATAGCTTTTATAAGAGCTTGAAGCGATTCATCGCTTTGATTTTGAAAGGCTCGACTACCTCATTCTCTGCTTTGAAGGTGGTCCTCTCTCGAAGAATTGAGAGTATCCGAGACTTTGAAGGGGATGACCAGACCGCTGCATTGGAACTTCTGGTAGACCAACTTGAGAGGGATGTAGACGAATGGCGCCGTCTTAGCCATTCAGACCTGGAGTCTTCAGTTAATGAGCAGCTTGCGCACCTTGTCGCTCAGATGCATGAAACCCATCTTGCCGCTCAAGAAGCTGCTAAGGCCATTTCTTCAGACTTGAAGTCCTTGGAAATAAGGAAGGTAGAGCTCGGGAACGCCATAGATGCTTCTAGCAGTGCTCTTCTTGACGCTAAAGATAAAATTGAAAAGGCCAAGGAGATGATCAGGAAGGCTAATCTTCTTTTATCCAAGACTGAACCAGTGCGTCTTGAAGAGACTGCGCGGCTTGAGCAACTTAAGGCTCAGAGTGACGAACTCTCGCGGCAGGAGTCAGCTCAGAGGGCAACCTTGGTTGAAGTTGAAGCTCGCTTGGCTCAGACGGCGAGTTTTAATGAGGCTGAGCTAAGGTCGCAGGCGCTTGTCAGGGCTGCTGATGATAGGAAGACAAGGCTGGCCTTTCTTGAAGGACGGATCAAATCTTATGAAGCACCCTTATAGCTTGTAATGTATGTGCCTTCATGTATCCCTTCTTTTCAGAATCAATGAAATTAATTTTGTTTTAACTCCCCTGTCGTATTTCCAACTTGTTTTATCTTTTGAATTGTCGCTTTCAAGTTACATTGCAGCCATTTGATAAAATAGTCCTTACCGGACTGTATAATGAGACTTGGCTCTCTGCCGGTTCAGAGGTCGCAATGATGTAACCGGTTGAGAAGCCACCAAGCTCGAAGTAGTCCTTGACAGACTGAAAGGTGAGACTTGGCTATCTGCCAGTTCAGAGGTCACAATGACGTAACCGGTTGAGAAGCCACCAAGCTCGAAAGTAGTCCTTGTCAGACTAAAAAAGTGAGACTTGGCTCTCTGCCGGTTCAGAGGTCGCAATGACGTAACCGGTTGAGAAGCCACCAAGCTCGAAGTAGTCCGTGTCGGACTGAAATGTGAGACTTGGCTATCTGTCGGTTCAGAGGTCGCAATGACGTAACCGGTTGAGAAGCCACCAAGCTCGAAGTAGTCCATGTCGGACTAAAAGGTGAGACTTGGCTATCTGTCGGTTCAGAGGTCGCAATGACGTAACCGATTGAGAAGCCACCAAGCTCGAAGTAGTCCTTGTCGGACTGAAACTTGTCTTTTGTAAATGTCAACAAGTTTGAGGGTAGTCATTGACGGACTGAAAGGTGAGACTTGTCTTTTGTAAATGTCAACAAGCTCGAAGGTAGTCCTTGACGGACTGAAACTTATCTTTTGTAAATGTCAACAAGTTTGAGGGTAGTCCTTGACGGACTGAAAGGTGAGACTTGTCTTTTGTAAATGTCAACAAGCTCGAATGTAGTCCTTGACGGACTGAACTTTTGAAAATGTCAACAAGTCTGAAGGTAGTCCTTGACGGACTAAAAGGTGAGACTTGGCCATCTGCCGGTTCAGAGGTCGCAATGACATAACCGGTTGAGAAGCCACCAAGCTCGAAAGTGATACTTGTCTTTTGTAAATGTCAACAAGTATAAGGGTAGTCCTTGACGGACTGAAACTTGTCTTTTGTAAAGGTCAATAAGTTTGAAGGTAGTCCTTGACGGACTGAAAGGTGAGACTTGTCTTTTGTAAATGTCAACACGCTCGAACTAGTCCTTAACGGACTGAAACTTGTCTTTTGTAAATGTCAACAAGTTTGAGGGTAGTCCTTGACGGACTGAAAGGTGAGACTTGTCTTTTGTAAATATCAACAAGCTCGAAGGTAGTCCTTGACAGACTAAAACTTGTCTTTTGTAAATGTCAACAAGTTTGAAGTTAGTCCTTGACGGACTGAAAGGTGAGACTTGGTCATCTGCCGGTTCAGAGGTTGCAATGACATAACCGGTTGAGAAGTCACCAAGCTCGAAAGTGATACTTGTCTTTTGTAAATGTCAACAAGTATAAGGGTAGTCCTTGACGGACTGAAACTTGTCTTTTGTAAATGTCAACAAGTTTGAAGGTAGTCCTTGACGGACTGAAAGGTGAGACTTGTTTTTTGTAAATGTCAACAAGCTCGAAGTAGTCCTTTATGGACTGAAACTTGTCTTTTGTAAATGTCAACAAGCTCGAAGTAGTCCTTGACGGACTGAAACTTGTCTTTTGTAAATGTCAATAAGTTTGAGGGTAGTCCTTGACGGACTGAAAAGTGAGACTTGTCTTTTGTAAATGTCAACAAGCTCGAAAGTAGTCCTTGACGGACTGAAACTTGTCTTTTGTAAATCTCAATAAATTTGAAGGTAGTCCTTGACGGACTGAAAGGTGAGACTTGGCCATCTGCCGGTTCAGAGGTCGCAATGACATAACCGGTTGAGAAGCCACTAAGCTCGAAAGTTATACTTGTCTTTTGTAAATGTCAACAAGTATAAGGGTTTGATGGGATTTGAAAAAAGGTCTCGTTTTCATTGCGAAAAACGAGGAGATCACTGTCATAGGTTTAATGTTAATGTAACAGCGAAATGGATGGAAAGATCTGTATATGTGGTCTTACCATTCTATGGAAGAGAATTGATAAGTGATTTTGGAGAGGGAATCAAATGGGAATAGGTCCCTTAGGATTTTTAGCAAATCCCCAGCTGTCAACGGGTTTGATATGCCTTTACCAACTACCGTTTGAGTCGGGCTAGCCATGCTATTCCCCTCAGCATGATGAATTGTCGAGGACTTATGTTGGGCTTAAAGGCCAACATTTTCCTCTATCCTTAACCGTTAAGGATGTTGAATCATTTGGTTAACGTATGTGTAACCTTGATTCTCCTTTGAGACAAACAATGTATGACCAGGTTCCTACTGGTTTATGGTTACATGATCTCATTTAGAGGAAGAGAGAGGCTCTCTTTGAGTGTACCTTGGATATGAAGGTCTTAATCAGAGGTGTAGTGTTAACTTGATCATGAGAAGGATCCTTAATCAAGGATAATACTTCTTTAAGAACTTGCCATTGATCGGCATCATGAGTAAATCGCCATCTAAAGTCATAAGGCGATATGCTCCGTTTGAATAGACTGTTTCTATTACAAACGGTCCTTCCCATTTAGGCTGAAATTTACCTTTGATTTTGTGCGTCATGATCATCGGTCGCCTGACGCTAAAACCAAATCTCCTTTCTGGAAGATTCTCTGTTTGACCTTCTTATTGAAGGCTTTTGAGATTCGAGCTTGATACAACTCGATGTGCTGCTGAGCTTGTAGTCGCTTCTCATCTAGGGCTTCGAGCTCTTGAAGACGCAACCGATCATTGTCTTCTAATGTGATTTTAATGGTCAGAGCCACTCGTAATGACGGCATCTGGATTTCCAATGGAATGACTGCTTCACATCCGTGCACTAGGAAAAAAGGCGTATTGCCTGTAGGGGTCAGAACCGTGGTTCGGTAGGCCCAAAGATATTCACCAAGCTTTTCGTCCCAATCTCGCTTATTCAAGGAGACGAACTTCTTGAGTAACTTGATGATTGTTTTGTTGACTACTTCCGCCAAGCCATTAGCGGCGGGATTATAGGCAGTTGAAGCCACATTCTGAATTCGGTATTTATCGCAGAACCGATAGAATACCTGGCTTATGAATTGGTGACCGTTATCATGGATGATCCGCATAAGGACACCAAATCAATGGATGACATGGTGTTTGATGAAATTCACCATGTTAGAAGTTTTGACTTCTACCAGTGGTATGGCTTCTGCCCACTTTGAAAAGTAATCGGTTATTGCTAGGATAAACCGGTGACCTCTTGTTGAAGAGGGGCTGATTGGCCCTACGACATCGATTCTCCATGCTTCAAATGGCCATGAAGCAACAGTTGGGTGGAGCAACTCTGGAGGCTAGTGTATGAAGTTTGCATGAATCTGGCACGCTTTACACCTCCGTGCATACTGGATGGCATCGGCTATCATGGTTGGCCAATAGTATCCAAGCCTATGCAACCTGTCTTTGAGCTTTAGACCTGGCTGATGAGCTCCGCATATGCCGTCGTGTGCTTCTTTATGCACTTCTTGCGCCTCTGAATTAGAAAGGCAACGGAGGAGGACACCGTCATATGAACGACGGTAAAGTGTCTTCAGAGTTGGATCGTAGTAGAAACGGAGAGACCTTCGTCTGATGGATGCCGCTTCTTTAGGATCGTCTGTAGCAGGCCATGTAAGGCATAGTCGATGAGAGGAAATCGCCAATCTCTCGGCTCGAGATCTGTCGAGACATTATAGGCTTCTCGGGTTCTTAACATATGCTTAGAGCATACAAGGTGTCAAGTTGCCACTATGAGGTGATACTCGGTGTCGACTGGCAGGGCTAGTGTTGTGGCTAATGCAGCAAGAGCGTCCGCCTTCGTATTCTGAGATCGAGACACGTGCCCGATGTAGAAACCTTCAAAGAGATTAGCCAATTCGATGACCGTGTGATAATAAGGCACCAAGTCTTCGTGACGGACCTCATATTCGCCTTTAACCTGATTGATAATCAGTTTTGAATCGCCGTAAGCTTCGAGGTAGCGTACCCCCATTCCATGGGCGAGCTGAAGGCCAATAAATAGAGCATTATATTCCGCTACATTGTTGGAGCAAGATTCTGTTAGAGAAAACGCTCTGGGAAGGACATGATTCTGTGGGGAGATAAACACAACCCCCACTCCGGCAATGATCCTGCCTTTAGGACCTATTAGAGATGCTCCATCGAAGAACATCTGCCAAACTTCATCCTCTAAAGTTAATTAGACTCGAAGACTTCATCCGGAATATCTTCGTGAAGTTTTGAGTTCTCCGGGACTGGATGAGCAGCCAAGAACTCTGCAAGGGCCTGACCTTTAACCGCCTTTTGAGGGATAAAGGTCATGTCGTATTGAGACAAGAGAAGCGCCCATTTATCTAATCTCGAATTCAATGATCCTGGCTTTGTCATGAGAAGACGCAAAGGATTCACTCTGAAGATGACATGTATGGTTTGGCCAACCAAATAATGTCGTGTCTTCTGAACGGCAAAGTCAAGAGCTAAGAACTCCTTCTCGATAGGATTTAGCGAGATTCCGCCCCTATCAGAGTCCTGCTCAAATAATAAATGGCCTGTTCGTGACCATGGTCGTCCTTCTGAGCGAGGAGGGCACCAAGAGAATGGTCCATACCTTTTACATAAAGCAAGAATGGTTTTCCTGCTGTAGGAGCCACTAAGACTGGAGGTTTTGTGAGATATCTCTTGATGTCTTCATAAGCTTCCTGACAAGCTTGATCCCATATGAAGGAAGCACCCTTTTTCATAAGTCGGGTGAACGGTTGACAGCGGCCTGAGAGATTTGCGATGAATCTTCTAATATAAGCCAGTCTGCCTTGCAAACCTCTAAGCTCTTTGAGATTCCTCGGTAGATGCATGCTCTGAATGGCTTTGACCTCGTCAATGTCAAGATGAATTCCTTTTGATGTAACGATAAACCCAAGGAACTTGCCACTCGAAACTCCCAAGAAGGATTTTGTAGGATTCATTTTCAGTTGATGAGCCCGCATTATGTCAAACATCGTTCTCAAGTCACGAAGATGGTCATCCTTGTTGCGGCTTTTGACAGCAATGTCGTCGACATAGCATTCTATTGTTTTTCGGAGATGATCGCGGAAGATTGTACTCATTGCCCGCTGATAGGTTGCTCCGGCGTTCTTCAGCCCGAAGGGCATTACGGTGTAGCAGTATACCCCAAGGGTGTTCGGAACGAAGTATGCTTCTCGTCGTCGGGGTACATTTTGATCTAATTGTACCCTGAAAAACCATCCATAAAAGACATTCTTTCGAATCCACATGTATTATCAATTATGACATCGGTGATGGGAAGTGGGAATTCGTCTTTAGGACAGGCTGTATTGAGATCACGGTAGTCGATGCAGATCCGTATCTTCCCGTTCTCCTTGAGGACGGGAACGATATTAGCAACCCAATCTGGATGTTGTTCCTCCCGTATGAAGCCACATGCAATAAGCTTATGGACTTCGGCTTCAATAGCCTCCATAATGTTTGGGCGGAACCGACGTTGCTGCTGCTTGACTGGCTTGGCGTCGGGTTTGATATTCAGACGGTGCATTGCTACTTGCGGATCAAGTACGGGCATGTCTTCGTAGTTCCATGCGAAGACGTCTATATACTCCTTCACGAGTATTATCAATTCTTCCTTTTCTGTAAGTGATAAGCTTTCACTTATAAAGATGGGCTTAGGGTGATCTTGACTACCCAAGTTGACATGTATCACCTTGTCTTCAGTTGGTGGGTCGCGTAGTTCGAATCGCTTTTCCCATTGGAGATCTAATTGTTGAGCCCATGGTTCTCCATCAGTAGCTTCTGCTAGCTTCAATTGACTGCTTGAAGTCATATTAACAGTGAGATTCTCAAACATCACTCTCACGCTGACATCTGAGTCCCACTCGGAAGAAGAGGCGGAATATAATGGAATTGGTTCGTCGTCTTTGCATTGAACCGTTACTGGCGATGTGGGTGTAACATATCCCAACCCCCTGCGTGTATTATCATAGTAGTTTGCAGGTTTCCCTTTTGGCACAAAGTTACGCAACAAACTACGCCTTCCTTTTTCGAAATTCAGGCCTTCCCCATGCATTAGGTCATTCCCCATTTTCTTCATAATATGGCGTGCTGGTCATGCGTAATGGAAGAATTGTGGAGTGCCCGAGTCTGAACTTGAACCTGTGGCTGTGGACCCTCGTGGTTGGGTTCTACCGAAAATTATCGGGGATTGACCTTCTTTGGATGGAGGGATCACTAAAGCGGCCTCTTCTATAGATTCCACGGGTGTACCGGATGCACTTGGTCTATGTAAAGGCATGTGCAGAGAGCTATCGATGATGGATTCAAACAACGCAACACTCGCAGGATAATCAAAAGAAATATTATCATTAATTACCCATTCACCCTCATCTTCAGAAGGAATGTTACTGTAATACCTCTATCTTGAAATACATGACTTAATAATGTATAATAGTATGTCTAAAGTGTATACATGTATTTATTGACTATTATTTATTTTCCTTGTTATAAATACCTATTATTATTATTGTTTTTCACATTTAGTTATTGTTAATTGTATTTTCTATTATTTCTTCTTTTCAATTCAACTACAAGCTTAGCCATCTCTCATTCTTCCTAGTCTTTTCTTTTTCAATTGTTTTTCCCTAGCCCAAGGCCTGAAGCACAGCCAAGCCCACATCCTCTTTCATCCTAATTTCGTTTTCCACAACCAATTATATTACATATGTATATAATCGTATCTAAACCTTAACTAACAAACCTAATCCTAATCCTAACAACAAAATCCCAAATCCTAACAAATTAATTCTAACTAAACCCTAACTTCCTTAAATAATTACTCCATCTTTTTCTCCACCTTTTCATCTACTGCCGCCTCACCCTAAGGCTAGACCTTGGCAACGCCTCCTTATTGGCAACGCACAACATTGCCAAACCACTGCTCCAGTCCACCATTTCCCCGCATGTGCGCCTCTCCCAGGCCGTGTGCGCAAACACAAGTACCCCAGTCACGCGCTCATCAACCCCTTGCGCATGGCATGTCCTCGGCAACCTATGGCCTTTGCCCCTCTTCTCTTGCCGTCGGGACCCGCCGGAGCCCGATTTTCTCTGTCGGCGAGCGCGAGGATACTCCACTCTTCTCTGGCTTTCCGTCGACATCCTCCGCGGCCTCTGTCTTCTACCGGAGCCGGCCCCCGAACTCCGCTCAAGCCATGTGTGAGTATTGATTGGTAGTCAAAAGTGCATTTTTATCATCATATTTACCATCACATTTTCATATTTATTCATTTAATTCTGCACAATTATTAATATTTTATTATTTATTGTGTGCAGGCCTCGAATTATCAATTTAATAATAAATAAAGCCCAATGAAGCCCAAAAGCCCATATTTGAAGCCCAGGTGAAAAAGCGCAAATACAAAGAGTCAAAGTGAAATTATGCAAGGGCTAAAGTTGCAATTATCAAAGATGGGGGAAGGATAGACTTCTACCCAACCCTAAACATTTGCAGGATGAGGATAAAAGCCTAAAATTCGTGGATAGAAAATTTGGGATAATTGAGATCAAGGTAACTTGATTTCTAAGTTATCTCGAAATCCTAATATGGAGAGCCAGGATCACACTTCCAGAAGCAAAATCCCACGTGGACGGACCAGGAGAGGCCACGCGCCAAAGCGCGTGGCCAGAAGCCACCAGAGTACCGCGGATCCGCGGCAAAAGCCGCGGAAACGCGGCACTTTGATTTCATCTAGATCCCAATTTTCGTGGGCAGTTTCTTCCGGGACTCTGTAGCCTTCTGCACCTATAAATATCACCTGCAGTGCAACGTAAACAGCGTCCAGCGTCCAGCAAAGGGCCAAAGTTAGGGTTTTTAGGTTTTCTTTCCACCTTTGTATATTTTTTATTTTCTTTTTGTAAACCGAGAGGAGAGGATGTTCTCATGGAGGAAGGAGATCTACTTGTACTGAGGGTGACAATCGGTGTAAGTTTTGCTTTTCCACCATTGTTAAATAAATCAACTAGAGGTTCGTTTTGTTCTTTTTATTTTTATTCTTGTGTTATTGTTTCTCTAGTTTTGTTTAATCTCTGTTCTTCTATTTTTATTTTATGTGATTGTTTCTTTCTCCGATGACTTGCAAACCGTGAGATCTGATTGCTTCGAGAATACCTAACCGAAGAAGGAACCTTGACGGCCCATGGCGATGAACAGGTCTTCATAGCTTGTTTTTAATTTCGTAGAGTAGATTAAGAAGGCGGACGATCCCATAAGCCGTGCTTGTACGCCTTCCAAGAAAAGGGAAATCATCGCAACGGTTCAAACGGCAAGCGGACTAAAGAGATAAGTGTTCTTTCTTTTTCTTTTCTTTTCTTTTTTTTTTATAGATTAAATCCATCTCTCTCCAATAGTCTTTTCCACAACTCATTGTAAATACCATCGTGACTAACAAAATAACTAAAAAAGATAAATTTTTAGAGAAACTTGCTCAACGCTTCCATCGCAGTCCCTCCTTGAGGATCACGACCCGCATAGCCCTGCTACCGCGGATTAGAACTGAGAACCTTGCACATCTATTCTTAATCTAATATTCTAATTTTTTGTGTGCAGGAAATATCAGTCAACAAATTGGCGCCGTTGCCGGGGAGGGACGGTAAGTTATCTCTAAAACAAAAAAAAAATTTAATTTTTAACTAATTCTTTATTCTTTTCTGTTTGCAGGTTTGGAGAACAGGAAACAGAAAACAGCAGCTGCAGTGGACATATAGCTGCCCTGTGCCTCTGCCCTCGAAGGCAGAGCACAGGAGCCCACTGTTTTGCCGCGGATCCGCGGCCAGAGCTGCGGAAACGCGGCAACAGTAAGGACTACTGATTCAAATTTTTTGCAGATTGCTGCAATTTGAGATTACTGCTTACTGCTCTATTCTGTTTTGTTCTGTGATACACCTGTAAATTGCTAATAATTCAACAGTAAATCATTGAATGTTAAAAATAAAAATTGATTAGACGTTTGCATATTAGGCACGTGTCTTTTCAATTATTTTTATTTACTGTTGAAGAGTGCTGGAGAAGCAAGGTACGTACGCATTGCATGTAGAATAGGAATCATCTCTTGGTTGATTATCTGCTTTGAGTGAATTCTATTTATTTATCTTGTACACTTGCACGAATTCATCTTAAGGGCATAACCCATTAACAAGATAAGGTGGGGATTTCATCACCCTTCCTTAGCCCAAAAATCATATCCCAAGCACTCACTAACCCAAGCCTAACTTAAAAATTAGTAGACGTTGGCCCTAGAGACATCTCGGACTCAATTAGGAGATTATCCTAAGGGGGAACGGTGTTGGAAGTTGACTCTTGCCAAATCAGTGTCTAGGAAGGGGATTGAGGGCCGAAAGCTCGAAGTGTGGTGGTTATTTAATTAAGGAACGTCTTTGACGGAAAACCTCCCACCACTCTTGCCCCGACCTGGCTGATTAACTTGTGGTCAAAGTCTACACCCTACCTCCCGTGGACAGTCTAACCAGTTAGGAGTCGTCTAGGTCATAGGTCTACCCTAACTTAGGTTAGAATTTTTCTTTTTGTTTGTTGTGTTTGTGTTGGTGTGATATGGCATATAAGAATAATTCCAATTTTAATCCATATTACACCCCTAACTATTATTCGGATATTACCAACCCGGCATACCCTAACTTTGACCAATCTAGTGTGCCGGAATGGTCTTATCCGAATGAATATAACCCACACCCCCCATCTTATGACTATAATTTCTATAATAATTTCAACTCGTCACAGAGTTCATGGGGTTTCGAGTCCCCCGAGTCTAATTCTCAACCAAATTGTCCTCCATATCCATCTAGTCCACATTCTTTCAATGATTTATACTTAGATCCACCAATTCATAATAGACTACCATCTATTGGGGAAATGATAAGTATGCATAAGTCCAAGCAACAATCACCATCAATCTTAGATAGGATGATGCGTGAGTCCACCGACTCACAATTTCATCATGATGACACTTCATCTTTTCAAGACCAATCAGAACAAGATGATCCTATCGACTATAAAGAGATGCTAGCTGCCATGACTGAGGCTCAATTAGCCCGTGATCATGACATAGATTTGATGGTTCAAGCTTTACATGCTCACAGTTCGGCCGTTTCTGCTTTCATTGACCACTCACTTAGAGCTGACGAACCAAGTTGCTGTGGACAACAAGATTCTAATTCAGTACCATCATGTGAACTTGCCGAAACTCCAATTCTTGATAACTTGGCAAGTTTTTCCTTTCCTGAATTAGAACTTGAGCTTGAATATGATCATGATCTTCCACTTGATGATTCAATTTTATTTCCTGATCCAATAATGACTCCAGTGTCTCCACCTGATTTCACTTTTCCCGAGTCAACATTGGATCCTATTCCAATTCATTATGAAATTGAATCACCCATTTTAGATGATCATATTGAACTTGACCTAGATTCTCACAATCTCTTTACTTCTGAAATTGATTGTACAATTCTGACGGACGATGTTGACCTTAGTTTTGAAGAATTGTATGGCGATGAGCTAGAATTCCTTAATATTGGAAGTAAAGAGATATTATCCATATTAGGTCACATTCCATTGTGGGAAGAAGATTGTGGACTTGAGTTTCAATTTCTTGACTTGGACCCAATTCTTGAACCTAGCCCGACTCCTGAGCCCTTACTTGATTTGAGCATCTTCCCTGAGTCGGTATTCGTTCCCGCACCTATAATGTCCAAGTCAATAATTCCATCCTTTCATTCTCCATTTTGGGACAAGGAGGTTGAGACAATTAACTCTGAAACTTATTATGAAATTTGGAAATTCGATGGGGTGGAAATTTTTAAAAATAATTATACATATATTTTTGTGGGTTATGTAAGGAAAGTTTCTGGTGGGTTCCACCAAATTATCTGTTATCTTGATTGGGCCGCATTTCGTGGACCAATTAGACCACCTCCGGAACCACCACCCTAAGGTAACTTCCGCCTTCCCTTGTTCTGTTTCATGCATATATGCATTCATTCATACATTGAGGACAATGCATGAGATAAGTGTGGGGGTGGGCTTTACTAACATACTAACATAGGTAGACACTAACAAAATTTGCTAAAAAAAAAAAAAAAAAAAAAAAATTGTTATAAAAAGGAAATATTTTGACTTATTTTTTGAAAGAAATCTAAGTTAGTTTTAAGGATTAAGAAAATCATGATTAGGATTTCTAAAAACTTGGTCAAAATAAATAAATTGTTTAATTTTTAGGTATAGGAGAGAAATTGAATAAATAATTAGTCTTGATTTTTACCTTAATGAAATATGCATACCAAATGCATATCTAGGATTCTAAGACAAAGACCTTGTGCCTCATATAAAAAAAAAAAAAGAGAAAAAAAAAAAAAAAAAAAAGAAGAAGAAAAAAAAAATCACCAATTAATAATATAATATATGTATTAACACATCTAATAATCAATTAGTTAGGTATGAGGGCCTCAAGAAGCCTTGATGCTTATACGAAAGAAAATTAGATGAGTTATACATGCCAAAAAAAAAAAATTATATTAACACATCTAATAATCAATTAGTTAGGTATTAGGGCCTCAAGAAGCCTTGATACTTACACGAAAGAAAATTAGATGAAGTTATAAAAATAATAAAGAGGCATGAGAGTCCAAGTTAAGGAATTCCTAGTAAAAACATAAGGATGCATATGATTTTTGGTAACGAAAAAGACTATATTAGAAATTCAATTTTAATTCTTACCTAAAATGGAAAACAATTAACTTTATTAAGACTAAGTTTAAAGAATGAATAAAAATGAGGATCCTAAAACTTATAGACTACTTAGTCTCTTCAATAATAATTCAAATATTTTCCTTTTTATGGATTTTGTGGGTGCAATCCGCTGAAAACCCTCACGAGACAACACTCGTCCTCTAGGGTAACCTAGGGGTTTAACGGCTTGTTGCACGTGCTAAGTGCAATCGTGATTCCTACGAAAGTGAGTTAGGTTAGATTAACTTTTTCTTTTTCTTTGTTTTTACTCGAGGACGAGCAAAAAGATAAGTATGGGGGTGTGATTGGTAGTGAAAAGTGCATTTTTATCATCATATTTACCATCACATTTTCATATTTATTCATTTAATTCTGCACATTTATTAATAATTAGTAATTTATTGTGTGCAGGCCTCGAATTGTTATTTTAGCAATAAATAAAGCCTAAAGAGCCCAAAAGCCCAGATCCAAGCCCATGTTTGAAGCCCAGGTGAAAAAGCGCAAATACAAAGAGTCAAAATGCAAATATAAGGGCTAAAAGTTGCAAATATCAGAAATTAGGGAAGGATAGACTTCTATCTAACCCTAAACACATGCAGGATGAGGATAAAAGGCCAAGATAAGAAGAAAATTCGTGAGAAGAAGATTTGAAGAAATCTGGATTAAGAGTAACTTGATTACCAAGTTATCTCGAAAATCCAGATTAAAAGGCCAGGATCAAACTTCCAGAAGCAGAAGCCCACAGGGATGGACCAGGAGAGGCCACGCACCAAAGCGCGTGGCCAGCAGCCACTTAACTGCCGCGGAGGCGCGGCAATAGCCGCGGAAACGCGGCACTTTGAGCTTATCCTTGGACCAGATTTCGTTGGCACGTTTATCCGGGACTCTGTAGCCTTCTGCACCTATAAATATCACCTGCAGTGCAACGCAAAGGGGGTCCAGCGTCCAGCAAAGGGCCAAAGTTCAGATTTTTAGGGTTTTTCCTCTTTCTTCTAGGTTAGGTTTTCTTTTTGTTTATCTTTTGTAAATTCTGAGAGTGGAGGAAGCTTTCATGGAGGAAAGAGTCCATGCTTGTACTGAGGTAACAGCGGTGTAAGCCAACTCTTCTTCAATTGTTAATGAAATCCATTCAAAGGTTTGTTTTTGTTATGTTTATTTGTTCATCTCTTCTATTTTATGTTGTGTTCTTGTTCTCTTTGATCTTGTTTTCTATATTGTTTCCTTCTCTGATGTCTTGCAAACCGTGAGAACTTGACGCTTTGAGACTACCTAGCCGAAGAAGGAACCTTGACGGCCCATGGCGATGAACAAGTCTTCATAGCTTGTTGTTTTATTTCGTAGAGTAGATTAAGAAGGCGGACGATCCCATAAGCCGTGCTTGTACGCCTTCCAAGAAAAGGGAAATCATCGCAACGGTTCAAACGGCAAGCAAATAAAGAGATAAGTTTTCCTTTCTTTTCTTTTATTTTCTTTTCGTAGATTAAATCCACATCTCTCCAATATTCTTTCCCTCAACTCATTGTAAATACCACGTTTCTTTGTAAATACCATCGTGACAATTAACTAAAAAAGATAAATTTTAGAGATTAACTTGCTTAACGCTTCTATCGCAGTCCCTCCTTGAGGATCACGACCCGCATAGCCTTGCTACCGCGGATTAGAACTGAACCTCACACTACTATTTCTAAATATAATATCCTTATTTTTGTGTGCAGGAAATCTCAGTCAACAAGTATGCTTCTTTAGTTTTCTCTAAAATGAAATGATTTTCATTATTTACAGACTAGAATTCTTGCATGTGGAATTACCACCTTGTTAAATAATGTCACCCTTATTTTGGAAATGACTAAACCATGATTTATTAAAGCATATATACTATGAAGATACTTGATCCAAAATCAGCCATCTGTTGAAGTTTCTATGTTCATGGAGATTGTGAGAGAATTCCTCTCCTCACCATCATCTCAAGTTATCTGTTTCGTTTGAGGTATTGTTGTAACCCCTCCAGACAGTTCCTTGTACCTATATGTGCTGTGTATTGGTGTTTGTGTAGGTAGTTTTTGTGCTCGTAGTGTAACTTGATTACCTATTATATAATTCTCATTTTTATTTCATTGGTAATAATTCTAAAAACTCTCTTAAAGCCGAATTATACCCATAATCTCGTATTAAAAAAATATGAAGTACTGTTTCTGCTTGCATCAACCCATTGTTCTGTTGCTAATTTGCAAATGTTAAACATTACATTCTCTTATTCATGAACTGACAAAAAAAAAACATAATTAATTTAATCAATTTGTTGGTCTTTGAGGCTATTATTTGAAGCTTGTTGTGTTGTAGCATGTCCAGTATGAGACTGTCATAGTACTTATTACGAGGGACAAAGTATGCATTAACAATAGAACCCTTGTAGCCTTCATTTATAACTTCATTTTAGGGCTAAATTATGGTAAGACTTATTGTATCTTTTGCTTGAAGATTGATTATCTAGTATAAGCTTAAACTCATAATTATGCCTCCCATCTCTCCGTGAGTCCTCGTTGTCCTCCGCCGGCGGGCGCGAGCACACTCACTCTTTTTTCGGCGAGATCCTCGAACCTTAGACACTCTCCGTGGCACACTCCACCTCTCTCCTCTCCTCCATCACCGAGTCCATTGGCCATCACCCCTCTCCCATCATCCCCGTGCACCGCCGGTCTCTTCCACCTCCCCGTTGCTGAGCCACGACCTCGCCGCCATGCCGCGTGAGCCCTTCCTCCGCGCGAGCACACTCGCCATGCAAGCTCCTGCTGTTGGTGAGTTTACGCCTTTCTTTGTCTCTCTGTAAAGTTTAGTGGTGAGTGACATTGTGTGTATAGTTTTGTAATGCATGGATGTGTATTTTAATTACATTAATGGATAGTGTGAGTGTTTGGTGTAATCTGTTGCATGAAGTTGTTGGATAGGTGTTAACATTAATGAATAGTATCTTATTTAGTTATAATTATGTTGGTGTTAAATTAATGGGTGGTATCTCATGTTAATGTCCTTTTGATGATTTCAAAATGCATTTTTCTGGTGTCTCTCAACCTACTTAGCTTTTACTTGAAATATATGTCTAAAGCCTTAGTTCATATACATCAACAGACTACAGTGAAATGGAACTTTTGAGATATGTGGGCCATACTTATTTGAGAAAATCCTTAATGTAGTAAGTTATTTCTGAAAAAAAATAAAAATAAAAATAAATAGAAAATTCTATTTTCTTCTTTAGAACAAATTTGTACCTATCTATACGAATTAACTTCCATTAGATGCTTAGCCAGATGAGACTGAGGGAGGATGCCTAGTTGAATAGTAATATTCAAGTATTAGATTGAACTCTGGGAGTTGCCTTCTGATGTTTGCCCTTATTTATAGTGGAGAGATTTTTTTTCATTAAATGTATGGAGGTGGAATTTATGTCGAGATTATGAGAAACCTACACCCTTCTTTGTCTTTGTACCTAAATCTAAGTACAGATTAATGGGATTGTTAATGTAATTATCTGCTTAAAGAGGACCCACTGAACTTCTCCAACCATAATTTGCAATGGACACTTGTAAGGGACTTCTACTAAATGTTATATAAATATGGACTTTTCCAACAAAAATTAGAATGGTAATATATCACTGGATGCTGGCACATTTTCTATCTATTGTATCCTTTTCTAAGTTTGTTACAAAGTTGCCATTCATCTTGACTAATTGCTTCTTTGTTGAACATATCTCAAAGCCTCAGAGTTTTAACCTGTTGTATCCAAGTGTTTTTCTTCATCTTCCTCTTAGCCTCCTTTTCCATTGTCATAATCCTTATCTATTCGGTATCAAAATCCTGAAGGAAACTGCGCTTGTTGTGAACCCAGTGCACTGGTGATTCGAAAACTGACCCATGGGATGATCCTGGGATCCGTTTAGTTCGTGCGGTGGACGCTAGAGGGCGATTTGGCTCCAAAATCGCGTTATTTCAGGTGAATGTTCTTTTCCTCCTTCAGTTAAACAAGGATTTTTGATAAATGATTTTATTTTGTAATTATGCTACTAAAACTTACAAATGATATTGTGAATGGTTGTTTTGAGCTTTCTTCTATTATTAAATTGGTATGAGTGATCATCTTATTTGCTTTCTTTAATGCATATGGTATTGTTATGATTTCACGCGAGCGTGTTATTACTCTGTTCTTTAATAGATTCTATTTTTATATCTAAATAGTTGTTCATGATGATTTACACCCGTTAACTATTTTCAAGTGCACATATGTATATATATACAAAATGAATTTGCCTTGCGGATGTATTTATCTCCCTTAAATAAATGTTGTATATTAATCTTGAGCCTGGACATCATGATACCCTTTGAAAACTTAATTTACTATATATGACATCTACCTGATAACTATTGAATTCATGTTATTAAAAGTTACTGGGAAAATATTGTCAGATCGTAACACTTTCATTGTTCCATTGTTCTACCGTTTACACGGTATATTGTTTACATTGTTATTGTTACATTGATATTGTTACTGTTACTGTATCGTCCCAGTAATTGAAATAACATGGATATTGATTGTTATAAATAATAATGTAAATTGACAACTTACACTGGGATTGGGAAAATTGATGGAGGAGACAACGTCTGTATTTTGGGTGGACCTAGGATACAGGTTGCGCAGCCGAGATACGATTCCACTGCAGGGTTCTGGGGGATGACTGTTATCCCGTATTGTTCATATTGTCATTGTCATTGTTATTGACACATTGTTATTGTTATTGTTATTGACTACCTAGCGGTAGGACCTGGTTCAGCGCCAGGTGATTGGGCCGTAGTTCCTGGTATGTACGGAACCCATCTAAAGCATGGATAATGTCTCTTCTATTAATTTCAATTACTTAGGACCCTGATTGACACGTGTAGTAGGCGTAGTATGGGATGCGTCTATTACAGGTGGCAATTGGTGTTCGCTGACATAATAAATAACAAACTGAAATCTCATATTGACATTGTAGACTGAACTTGATATACTGACTGATTGTAAACATCTAATAATACCAACAAACTGACTGTACACCTGACACCCGATTGGACATCTGATTTTGTATTGATTGGCTTTGTTATTTTCTATCCATGTTTCATATGTTACTTCTGTTTTATTCCAGCATATGTGTTTTCTAGTTTGCTCACATTTATATTCGCATGTCTTTCCCCTTTTTCTCTTATACATTCACTAGGAGTTCTGACTCCCTGGATCTGCATATCCAGATCCAGGGCTATTCATTGTTAATCAGGTATTTGGAGAGGATCATATTTACCTTGAGGAGCTGGAGTCTCTCCCTTTTGATTATCAGGATTCCTACTCTTCTATTCATATATCACATCCTGTCACATTCCTTATTCTTACCATATGCTATCATTATGTTAGACTTTATATGTATTATTGCAGTGATTTTGATTTATGGTAGAGATTTATAGCTTGTTCAGGTTAATTTAGGCTTAGCGTGTATACGTGGGGTATTTTCCTCGCGTATATACGTCGCCGACTCTCGTCGCGACTCCGTTTCCGCGTATTTTGGGAAGCGGGGCGTGACAGTTACATTGGGGGTTATTAAGACATGCTATAATTGGTTCGCCAATCAAATGGCTGGCATGTCAGCTTCAGATTCTGAATCTGCTTCATTACCACTATCATCATCATCTGGCAATGATTGTTTGGATGCTTCACCGGTCTCTTGATACAGGAGAGCGTTAGTGAAGTAATTTTTCACTCCTTTGAATGGTTGCTTCTCAGCGAAGACAGTTCGTACTGTCGCGTCGTCTTCGACATATTTGAAGCACTGGTGCAGCGTGGAGGGAACGATCCAGTTGGCGTGAATCCACGGTCGTCCTAGCAGCAAGTTGTATGATGTGTCAGCGTGAATCCACTTCTGACTTCAGGCTCCCGATTCGGCAATGGAGTCGAATTTTTCCATGTGGATGACTGCTCCCGGCGTTAAAACCGTATATAGTAGTAGTGGTTGCGGACAACCTATATAGTGATATACTGAGGAACTAGAGGAGCCTTTTGGGGATGATGCTGAGTGCAGACCCCAGATCAACCTGTACCCTTTCAACGCATGTTGAACCGATGTATCCGGTGTAGTACAGAGGTCGATCGTGCTTGTTATCCTTGAGAAGCATATCTTCCGCTGTGAAGGTAACAGCGGGCACCTTTGAATGTGCATGATGGCATTCAGGGCACGGAGACTGAGCGTCATCTTTAGGGGTCTCTGGCATATATGTCGGAATGATTCTGAATTAGCCAGGGCATCCCTGAGTGCTTCTCTTGTCTCTTTTGATAGACGAAGTAGCTCGTGTATAGTAATACGAGCCGGGATATTAGCGAGCTGGGCCAATATGTCAAAACGAAAGGGCGTGTCAAGCTCTGGGCCTGAAGGCTTCTTCAGGACATGGTCGAACCGAACATCTTTGGGCTTTTCCTTCCCCTTGGCCGGAACTAAAGCGAATGCTGGTACTTGTACTGACGTCGTTTGCTATTGTGTCTCATCAGTAGCTTTCTCATACTGTTTAAAGTATGATTTTTCAGATCTAGTACCTGTCGGTTGAGGTACATCGGCCTGTGTTGCGCAAGCGTGCTTTTCTCCTTCAGAATCGCTGAGAGAAGTTATCGTAAGATTGTCATCGTCTGGCAGGATGGAGATGACATTGCAAGATTTGCCCTTCGACTTGGACTTCTTCGAATCCCACTGTACGTCTTGGACTAGGTCTGGGTGTATCCACATGACTTCCCCTGTCTCCAATGTCAAGGGAACAAGATCTCTATTATCCTGAGCTTTAGCCGCAAGATGTTTGATTTTCAGCCGTGGCGCAGGGACTGGATAAGTCCCGTCAGGAACTGTGACCTTTGGGGTTTTTTCAAACTCGAGGGTCACCATATTTGCAGTGACTTTCTTCTGCTCTGACTTCAGTGTCAAGACTCCAGCGTCGATCAAGGCTTGAATTCTGTCCTTGAGGACAAAGCACTTGTCGGTAGGATGGTGAATCATCCTGTGGTAGAGACAGTATTTGGGATCGTTCGTGCGTCCTATCTCATTAGGACGTCGAGCCTCTGGTAGCTTCATTTTATTCTCTTTGTGGAGTAAATGGAATATTATGACCACCTGATCGTCTCTGAAGGAGTACTGTTTCGGAGGAAACCTAGACTCCTGATTATTGAAGCCACTCTTCTTGGCTTCGACTGAACATCCTCTGATAATTCAACAGACATAGTCTCCTTCACTTTGGCTTGAGAAGACTGCGCCATGTCGCTATGTCCTTTATTGTTCATACCCCATTTACCTTTAGGGGTAGAGGGTTCGAACTTTTTAGCCGACTTTTCAGCTATCTCAGCTTGTTCGACCAGTTCTTTCTAAGTATGGGCTGTAACAGCCCCCATCCAACTTCTACTTGGTCTAAGAAGTTGTGCATGCACGTCTGTAAGAGCATGGGTAGTGGCATCCCTACTAGGCACATCAAAGACAAGTTTCTGAATCGCTCAATGTAATCACGGACAGATTCACCCTTCTTTGCACAGTGGAGAGGAGCTTGTCCATGGTTACCTCGGTATCATCTTCATAGAAACGAGAAAGGAATCGGGTTTCTAGGTCGATCCAGGAATTGACAGAGCCCGGAGGGAGACTTCGGAACCAGTCAAATGCTACCCCCTCTAAGGTGCCAATGAACAGCCTAGCCATGATAGTGGCATCCCTGCTGGGCACATCAAAGACAAGTTTCTGAATCGCTCAATGTAATCACGGACAGATTCACCCTTCTTCTGCACAGTGGAGAGGAGCTTGTCCATGGTTACCTCGGTATCGTCTTCATAGAAACGAGAAAGGAATCGGGTTTCTAGGTCGATCCAGGAATTGACAGAGCCCGGAGGGAGACTTCGGAACCAGTCAAATGCTACCCCCTCTAAGGTGCCAATGAACAGCCTAGCCATGATAGCATCATTGTCTATAACATTACCGGTCTGGGACCGAAAATAGTAGATTTGCTGGTTTGGCGAGCTCTTTCCATCGTACGTATGTAATGTTAGTGGTTTAAACTTCGGTGGGTATGGCACTGAATCCCATTCTAGCGGGTAAGGACGGACTGTCCCTACTTTCTTTAATTCATCCCTCTGAGCTGGGGATGCCATTTGAGCTTGGAGGCCCTTAAGGACTTCAGCGTCTAAAGAAGAACCCTCCTTGGACTTTTCAGTCTTTGGCTGGTCATTACTAAGATGTTCTTTCTCATCATGGTTGCTCCCGGTATCATTGTTATTCTGGTTATTGAGGAGTTGAGCGAGCATCTGTTGAATGTTATCCAGAGCTTCTTGCTGGGTTTTGAAAGTTTGCTCCTGAGTTTCCAAACGTCGACGAAGCTCTTCGTTACCATTGTCAGCCATATTTACTGATGCTCTGTTTGTTCGCACTGAGCTGACTGTCGCCGAGGAGGCATACTCACTATCTTCATCCTCTTCATCAGATAATTGGACTGATCCTCCCTTTAGTTCCGGCGAGGCTACTGCCATTGAGGAAGAAGGCCGTTCATAACTGTAGGGTATCGCCACCCTAGATCTGGTGTTTCGGAAGACACCCTCTTCATGCACCAAGACTTCGCCTAAGTCTGGGCTGTAATCTGGATCTGGGGAGCTATAGGGAGTGTCGTCGAATGCTTGTCTGCCCCTGCGTAGCTCTCGTCCTCTTCTGGTCATATTGACGGATGCAGAGGGTAGATCTCGCGAGACGCTCCTTTTATGATGTTTCATCGGGGCTTGTACCGACAGCCGATCAAAAACTGATCGTCGGCCTGGGGAAGTGGCGAGGATTGGTCCCAGCCGGCAATGGACTGAGTGGACTGTCACCAGCTGACATCCTACTTGTTAACAACAGGGAGTAGTTCAGAAAGATTCCGACTTCCGTTTGTTTGTCAAGAATTCTCGCAAGTCAGACCCAGTTGGGTCTAAACGATCCAGCACAGAGGCTCTTTTAGATCGCGCGTAGGACGATGTCCTGCTCCTTTTATCCCCGCAGAGGGGATTAGCACTGAATAATGCTTCAGTTCTAGCTTCGCGGCTAAGAACCTTGGAAACGCCCTTGGGCGCTGAAGCTGCATAAGCAACGCTATCAGCACTTAGGGACAATCCCTTAGCTCCGCCACAAAGCGCGAGCTTAGCGCTTGAAGAACTGGGGAACGAAGCACGCTGTGGTGCTTTATCCGCTATGCTGCTGCGAACATCATGCATACGCTGAGGTACAGTAACTTCGCTCATGAGAGCGAGGCTGGTGCGAGCTGTTGTTCTTGAGTTGGACAAAGGTATGGTCGTCGCTGTAACTTCGCGGTTGGCAGCATTGTTGGAGCAGGCAGGCATCTTGCCTTTTTCTTTACAAGAGAGATGCACTTGTGGCGTAGCTACGCCTGAGGCTTTATTCAGAGCCTTCTGCATTGGTCTCCACATCTGCTTTGACAAGGGAGATTTAGGTTCGCAAGGAACCTGACTAGCCACACGCGAGGCTGAGGGGTGTTGGCAGAATTCTACTCCTGATTTCTGTTCCGAAACCCTGATCATGGAGACCTTTCTATGTTTCCGCGTGCGAAACATTAGACCACCCCAGAGAGGACTTCTTCATATTTTTCCTGGTCAAAGTGGATGACCAGGTTCTCTAAAATGATAGACTGGGACTGCGGGCGTGCTTCCTTGTTGCGCCAGAGAACCGCAGCAGGCTCGCAGGGAGCCTTATTTGCCTCCGCAGAGACTCGCATTGAAGATTTAGCTAGAGAGGCTCTGGCTGCACCGGCTTTCCTGAATTTAGAGATAGACCTGAAGGTCTGTTCATCGCATTGCGACACTGGATTCTCAGCAGTGGAGAATATTGTCCCCAGCGGAGTTGCCATCTTGTTTTCCATTGATTTGCAAAAGGGAAAAACTTACAAAAAGGGTCGAGGAGCTAAATTACAAGTAACACAAAAGATTACAAGTAGATCTCCTCTGAGATTCTGGAGAAGTGTGCCGATAGGAGTCTGGTCAGCGCGCGACCACTTTGTCCCTTTGACGATGCGAGCGATGAGATTCCCTTCTCCCCTGGTTCGGGAATCGGAGAATAGAAGGTTGGTAGAACCCTCTTGTTACTTCTCAAAACCGCCTTCGCTTAGGAATTCTTCTCGCCTGGTTCCGGAAATTCCTTAAGAGGAAGGAAGGTATTAGGGTATCAGCACCCTGATTAGAGAAGTGATTCTCTAAAGTCTCTGAATTCTTGGAAGCAAGAGACTAGATCTCTGTTTTGTGTACGATGCGTCCTCTCGAGAAGTCTGCCGTCTCTCTGGAGCGTATCGCATGTCATCTCTCCTTGTGCCCCTGGTGGGCTATTTATAGGGAGAGCAGGGGTATAATTGTCCCTTGAAAATATAGAAATAGATGGAATCAAATCTGTTTAAATCTGGAAAGTAGCCTTATTGCGAGGCTAGAATCAGCTTCTGTGAAGCTAGAAATAGCAGGTCGGTTGATCCTCTTGATCTGTCTTGATCCTTTCCATATAATTGAAAGATTTTCCCTGATCTTCTTACTCGTTTTACGAGAGTCAAGAGATTATGGCAATCAAATGCCAAATTTGATCTCAGATTTGATCTTGATTGGATTTGATCTCAATCCTGATTAGATTTGATCTTATCTGGAGATTTAGTTGGTCAAAGGTTGACCATGATGGACCCGCAGCGGCGCACCCGCGTCGAGCTCGCAGCGGAGCTGGAAGAAACATCTGGCGAAGTCAGAAGACAGCTTTTCAGCGGAGCTAGATATCGTCTGTCCTTCTGCGCGGTTGCGTGTGACTTCAAGCGAAGCTAACTCTTTGCGGAGTTAACTGAGTACTTCAGGCGAAGCTATAAGTTAGCTTCCTGGCGGAGCTGTGAATGGCTTCAAGGCGAAGTTGGATGATCTTAGCCTCTCAAGCGAGGCTGTCACTTTAGGCTCATGTGATGCCAAGTACTAGCATCTTAGACCTGCTGAGGTCTGTTTAGAGACAATCTGGGCTTACTGTCTGATCAGTAGAGTCTAAGTTGCTTTCTTGTCCCTCGAAGATGGGTGAAAACTGATCGTCAGCTTATCTGTTGCTTGTCTTTTGTAAATGTCAACAAGTACAGAACTGGTCGTCAGCTTGTCTATCGCTTGTCTTTTGTAAATGTCAACAAGTTTAGACATTGTTCGGACCAATCGGCCTATCTTTCACTTGTCTTTTGTAAATGTCAACAAGTTTAGACATTGTTCAGGCCAGTCAGAATCTTGTCTTTTTTTAGAGTGTCAACAAGCACAAGCAATCACAAATATAAAGAATTTCTTTCGAGGTTCGAGCCACTGCTTTACGTCCCCGCCTTCACCACTATTTCATTATCCTCTAAGGGATCTTCCATAAAGGGACCTTACCAAAAGGAGTTACAATTTTGTCTACACAAGACTGGAGTATACAACTCCACCACTCAACCCTCTACATAAGAGGTAGCACAAAGCCAATTGTGGTTACAAAGCTCTTGGTGATCCAACAAGATCACAAACACTCTCTCTAACAACTTCCTATAGAGAAGAATATGAAGTGTAGCTCAAGAAGTGAAGTGAGAGATGAAATTCAGTTAGAAAAAATAGAAGAGCTTTAAAATCAACTGAATATAGCTTTGGAAAGAAAAAACTTAAAGATTGGAAGCTAGAAAAACTTTTCTCTTTTGTAACAAACTTGAAAACTTATAAACTTATGCTATCTTCTTGTGTGTAAAATCAAAACCAGTGACCCATATAAATAGGCAATAGATAAATATCATTTGTTAATCATACCAGGTTATTTGGATGTGTTTAAACACTTGGAAACCAAAAATGCCCATTAGAATCTACTAAAAACCAAACAGATCCAAAAATAAGCCATTATGGACAACTGGCAGACTGTCAGTCGATAAGCGGTTCGACCGATAGCTTATCCAGAAAAGAGCCGTTGGCACCGGTCGACAGCCTGGTCGACCACCCTTCAAATCAAAATTGAAAAACAAAAAGTCGGTCGGATCAGGTCGGTCTATCGACCCTAACCGAGAGTTAGGGTCTCTCAGTCGGTCGATCGCAAGGGATAGCGGTTGACCAGTTGATTGAATGACAATGTGCATAAGCGTGCACGGCCCTTGGCCAAAGGCCTGGTCGACCGGGCGGTCGACCGTTTTGGCCTGTCATAGGCACCGGTCGACTGGACCGTCGATCGACTTGGCCTAAAATCTGTTTTTCTGAAATATTTTGAGTTTCAAATATTTTTCAAAATATATTGTATTGGTTTATAAGTAAAATAACAATGTATAGGTGATGAAATACATGTTCTAAATTTGTTATAAAATTTTTGAAATATTATGAGACATGTATCAAAACTAAACATGCTAAATACTAATACTATCAAAACTTGTATTTTTGAAATTGGGTATTTTGTGTGTGTGTAACTTCTTGAGCATTACAATTATATTCTACACTTTAACAAATTAATATCTTACAAGGCTCCAGGTGACTACAAGATCTTCAAGCGGCTGCTCTTTAGCGGCATCGAGTGCATTGAGCTCCAATCCCGTACTTGAATATTCTTAAGTCTTTAACACCTTCCTTTAGAGGAAGGAAACTCTTTGAATCCATTAGAACCCTAAAATATACTTAAACACTTGAATTTGATTAGTACTAAATAACGACATATGTTTTGTTATCATCAAAACTATGAAACCAGGCGATTGTAACCTTGGGCCAACAACAGCCTCCAACGGCAGTCTGAGTAGTTCCCATCCCGAGAGGGGAACTGATGGTGGTCAATACAGATCCACACCACCAGCGGGAGAAAGGTTTTGTACCTGTTCCTACTCCTCAAGGAAAGATCATGTGGGTTCATCCTGACCTCGGGGAAGGCCGACAGTGGACTACTATTATCAACAGGAAGTTCAGAGCCATAGCAAAAGTTTCACCTTGCAATGTGGTGGTGCTTCCTCTCGGGAAGCAGAAACGGATGTCACCTTGCTAACTGATTTGGAGGAGGAGACAATCATCCTTGTTGATCGTAGCAGGAACTCACTCGGGTCAGTTGTACTTGAAGAAGTATGATGAAAAGGTGGTAAATCTGCCTAAACCCACCCAAGAGCCAACCAAGCAGCCCATGGAAAAGAAAAAGGAGCTTTGATACGCCAAGTCTCTCCTGAAAGATAAAGTGGAGGGATCTTCAACACCTTACCGCTTTGATATCTTGGCTCAGCTGGCCAACATTCTGGCCAGGATCACCCTTTATGAGCTCCTAAGACTGTCCAAGTCAACAAGAAAAGCTCTGAAAGAAGTTTTAGCCAATGCTGAGGCCTACATGGCCTGGATTCTGGTTAAACCCGGAAAGAAGATGAAGAAAACTGTCTCCACGCCTCTCAATATGTTGAAATCACCTAGAGGGGGGTGAATAGGTGATAATGCTAATCAATACACAAATTTAAGGTGTTATGATGCAACGATCACCCGAAATAAAACTAGAAGTCGAATACCCCGTGAAGGTCTCTGAACTCCTTCTTCGTGATTCCTCTAGATAAGAGTTTGAGGTGCGCAATGCAATCTTGTTGTATGAGTATTGATCGACAATATAGCAATGAATATAAAGCAAGTAAATAAAGAAAATAAACCAATCGCAAACACTGAGATTTGTTTCGAGGTTCGAGCACCCAGCTCTACGTCCCCGCCTTCACCCAGAAGGATTTTCAACCACTATAACTTTCACAAAGAATTACAACCACAAGGGAGTACCCAACTCTTCAATTACACTCCTCTAGTCCAGAGGTAGTGGAGCCACAAATACAAGAATATCTTGGTGATCAAAAGACCACAAACCCTCTTTTGAAAAACTTTTCCCTTACAAAAATCCTATAGAATAATGTGTAGGATTGAAGCTCAAGTTTTGTAAGTGAAAAAGAAAATGAAATTGAAGAGAGTTTTGAACCAAAAACTTCAGTAAAAAGAGAGAATTTTGAGCACAAAAACTGAGAGCAAAAACTTCTTTTGAAAGCCTTTAAACTTGATTTCTTTTGCAAAGGATTGTTGTATAAACCTCAACCCTAATCATCTCTATTTATAGGATAAAGGTAGGGATTAAAGAGTAAACTAATATAATGAAAAAATAGGAAAGATTAGACCCAAATCCAGCCCCCAAATTCGTTTAGAGAGAAAAATCACGTTTTAAAATGTGTTTAAAAAACTAGCCGTTTAGGCTGAAATCAAGCTCACGGTCTACCAGCCGGTCGACCGATTTTTCAAAAATTATAACCGTTGTCAGCCCACGGTCGACCGCCCGGTCGACCGTAACAAACAGAAACATGGATGCTTTCAGTCGGCCGAAGGTCGGTCGACCGATATGGGGTCTGGTCGACCGCCCGGTCGACCGGGAGACGTACACACATGCACGCACCCAAACAGTCAGAAGCCCGGTCGACCGTCCTGACCTGAAACAAGGCCTGTCGACCGTCCGGTCGACCGTAGAAGGCCAAAACAGACTCTTTTGAGGAAATGGTTTTGAAGATCTTTAAAGTTTTTCAAATTAACTTTGATCAAAACTTTGTAAACTATATTAAATAGAGTTTATAAGTATTAAGATATGTTTATAAAACTATTTTATATAAAAGAGAAATATCTTTTGAAAATCGTGTGCAAAAACTTGTGTGTGGGGAAATATTGAGCTTCAACACTACACACTATCCTTTAACAAACTAAAAACAAAAATTGAAAAGGAAAGTCCCTGAGCCGAGTTACACCAAGGTAGAGCCTTCTCTTCTATGAAAACGTCCTCTTGCGCCATTTGCCTTTTAGCATCAAAATTTCTTGCAATAGCTTAGAAAGGCCATCATGACTAGTACAAACCTGAAACTCATTCTAAACAACTTATTAGTACCAAATAGCTTCTATGTATTTTGTTATCATTAAAACTTAAACAAATAGAGAGTGTAACCTTTTGGGCCAACAATCTCCCCCTTTTTGATGATGACAAAACATATAGGCTATAACACAAGATATAATAAAAGAGAGGTAAAAACTTCCCCTCAAATTATGCTATATTACACAAGTATAAAATAATCTATTACGAGAAAATTATTGAAACAAGTCATGTCATGAAACAACAAACCATACCACAAAAACATAAACTACATATTTCTCTCCCTTTTTGTCATACATCAAAAAGGGACAAATTTGCAAGAAAACTTTCTTATTCAACAACACGAACATTAAGTTCACCACATATAAAAGAAAATCTATTATAATCAAGTGGTTTAGTGAAAATGTCAACAAGTTGTAAATCGGAAGAAACATAATCAATCTCAATATTACCTTTCTCAAAATGATCTCTAAGAAAGTGATATCTAATCTCAATGTGCTTGGTCTTACTATGTTGATTTGTATTCTTAGTCATATGAATAGTACTAGTATTATTACAAAATATTTTTATATGGTCAAAATGCAAATCATAATCAAGGAGAGTATGTTTCATCCAAAGGACTTGTGTACAACAAGCCCCCGCCGCAACATGCTCCGCCTTGGCGGTTGAGAAGGCTACCGAATTTTGTTTCTTAGAAGACCATGAAATAAGACAATTACCAAGAAATTGACATGTTCCACCAGTACTCTTCCTATTCACTCTACAACCCGCATAGTCGGCATCTGAAAAACTCGTCATTGAGAAATCTCCGGTTTTCGGATACCAAAGACCCATTCCAATAGTGCCCTTAATATAAGTAATAATGCGTTGTACTGCAATTAAATGAGATTCTTTGGGACACGATTGGAATCTAGCACAAAGACACACACTAAACATAATATCCGGCCTACTAGCCGTTAAATATAACAAACTACCAATCATGCTTCTATATAATTTTATATCAACACACTTACCTTGGTCATCCTTATCAAGCTTGGTGGTGGTGGCCATGGGAGTGTTGCAAATTTTTAAGTCTTCAAGCCCAAATTTCTTGATGAGTTCCTTGGAGTACTTGGCTTGACATATGAATATCCCATCGCGCATTTGTTTGATTTGGAGTCCAAGAAAATAATTCAATTCACCCAATAATGACATCTCAAATTAACATTACATGTATTGTTCAAACTCCTTGCAAAGTAACTCATTAGTAGAACCAAAGATTACATCGTCAACATATATTTGAACTATAAGAATGTCATTATCAACATGTATAGTAAATAATGTGGTGTCTACTTTGCCTTTAACAAAATCATTTGAAAGAAGAAAACTAGAAAGCCTTTCATACCAAGCTCTTGGAGTTTGTTTTAGACCATACAATGCTTTATCAAGTTTGAAAACAAAATTTGGATGAACATGATCTACAAAACTGGGAGGTTGTTCAACATAAACTTTCTCATTAATAAAACCATTTAAAAATGCACTTTTTACATCCATTTGAAAAAGTTTAAAATTTTTAAAAGATGCATAAGCTAGTGTGATCCGTATGGCTTCAAGCCGTGCTACGGGTGCAAAGGTCTACTCAAAGTCGATTCCTTCAACTTGAGTGTAACCTTGAGCCACTAACCTAGCTTTATTCCTAATAACATTTCCTGACTCATCCAACTTGTTCCTAAAATCCACTTAGTACCAATTATTGGTCTATCGTGGGGTCTACGAACAAGGTGCCAAACTTGGTTGCGCTCAAATTGATTGAGCTCTTCTTGTATAGCTAACAACCAATATGAGTCACCCTCGGCTTCGAGGATGTTTTTGGGTTCAAAAATGAGATAAGAATGCAAAATTATCACACAATTCATGGAGTTTGGAGCGAGTAGTTACCCCCTTTGATACATCACCTATGATGAGATCTTTGGGATGATTTGTAGCATATCTTCAATCTTTAGGAAGGTTGAGATTTCTCCACTTCATCCTTTTGAACTTCACCAATGGGTTCTTACTTTTCTTCTTGGATGGGTGAGTCCTTCAAGGATATTTTCTCCATGTCCTCACCTAATGAGTCAATCTCTACAACATTCTCAACAATAGCATTAGATTCTTCAAATTTAACATGCATAGTTTCTTCAATAGTATGAGATGATTTATTGAATACTCTATAAGCTTTGCTAGTACTAGAATATCCAACAAAGATTGCTTCATAAGCCTTAGCATCAAATTTACCCAAATTATCTTTAGTATTTAAAACAAAACACTTGTATCCAAAAACTTTAAAGTATGAAACATTTGATTTTCTTGAATTATAATTGTCAAAAGAGGTTTTGAAAGTATTTTTACACAAATAAATATAGTTTGATATGTAGCATGCGGTGTTTACGGCCTCGGCCATAAATATTGAGAGAGCCCATATTCACTTATCATAGTCCTAGTCATTTCTTGAAGAGTTCTATTCCTCCTTTCAACTTCTCCATTTTGATGTGGAGTCCTAGGACATGACATTTCATGCTTAATTCCCTTTTAATCACAATAAGTCGTGAAGAGTTGGTTAACAAACTCACCACCTCTATCACTTCTTATCCGTAAAATCGAAAATCCTTTTTCTTTTTCAACCCTCTTTCGAAAAATCTTAAAATGCGAAAAAGTTTGATCTTTATGCTCCAAAAAGAAAACCCAAGTGAAAATAGAAAATCATCGACTAAAACAAAAACATATCTATTTTCATTTAAGCTTTTAGTTTTAGTTGGTCCAAAAAAATCCATGTGAATCAATTCTAATGGCCTAGTTGACATGATATCCTTGATTGGTTTGAAAGAAGACTTGGTTGTTTCCCAAGTTGGCATGCACCACAAATGCGGTCTTTTCAAACTTCAAATAAGGAATACCCTTCACCAATTCCTTAGAATTAATTCTAGAAAGGTGATCAAAAGATGCATGTCCTAATCTTCTATACCATAACCATGAAATCTCATCAAAAGCATTCAAACATTTAGTAGAACAATCCAAATTAAGTATGTCAATAATATAGACATTATTTTCACGAAATCCGGTAAGAATACAATCATTGGTTTTACAATCAAAAATTTTACAAGAAGATTCATCAAACACAACTTTGAGACCACGATCATATAGTTGACTTATGCTAATTAAGTTATGTTTAAGCCCATCAATAAGAACAACATTTTCTATTAAAGGAGATGTACCAATCTTAATGTTACCTATACCAATGATGGTGCCCTTGGAGTCATCTCCGAAAGTGACGGTGCCACCTTCATTATACCTTGATAGGGTTGTGAAATTGTTGATGTCCCATGTCATATGCCTTGAACAACCACTATTAAGGTACCACCGCTCCTTACGTCTTGGAGCGTTGGTGTGTACCTAGATCAAATAATTTAGGACTGATTTTGGTACCCATATTTTCTTGGATCCTAGAGAGTTAGTGTTTCGAACCCACACAAGATTATTTATCCTATTTATATGATCATAGCAAAATTTAGCCAAATGGCCATTCCGGCCACAATAAGTACATTTGTAAATTCTACCATATTTAAAAGCATAATGAGCATGTGGCTTACGAACATGTGAACTGTGAGCATAAGTAGTTTTAACATAAGTGACATGTGAAGTGTTGGCATGATGAGCATGTGAATTTTGGCAAGAGTTGTTTTATCATTTTTAGCATGTGGAGTGTGCATATGCTTCTTTAAAAACATTTCTTCTAATTTATTAGTGTTAAAAGCACATTCTTTTAAAGCATTTCTAAAATTATTGATTTTAGTTTTTAACATGGATAATTCATTTTCATCAATTTTTAGATATTTAGCTTTACAAGCAATTCTATACTCATCAAAATCTTTTTGTGTTGAAATAAGATTAGAAGATAGTTCATCCTTTTCTTTTGAAGAAATAGCAAGTTGATTTTAAGCATTTCAATTTCCTTTTTCAATTTTAAACACTCTTCCTTTCTATCATCAGAACTTTCTGAAAGTTCAACGAAAGCATGTATTAACATGTCTTTACTTATTTCACTTTCATCATCAAGTGGTTGAGTGGTTACCTTAGGTGTGTTTGCCATGAAACACACGTTTGCCGTGTCGACTTCATCTTCGGATTCACTTTCGGAATCCCAAGTTGCTTTGTCTTCTTTTCAACCGGCCTCTTTTGCTTCAAGGAGGAGATCATCTTTTTCTTGAAATCTGGACAATCGGCCATGATGTGTCGGGTTTCCGACAGTTATAGCATATGATCCTTTTCTCCTCCTTCCCTTCCCATCGTCTTCTATAGTTGAGCTTATTCTTACAGTATATTCTCTTTACATTTCTTACAAAGAGAGATAGCTCTTCATCATCTTCTTCATCTTCTTCATCATCGTATTTGGAGGAGGAAGATGTGAAAGCTATTGACTTTTTCTTTTGAGGTACCACATCTTCTCTAGCCTTCTTCTCTATCTCATGAGTCTTGAGGTTTCCGATAAGACTTATGAGCTCCATCTCATCTTTGTCATTCAACTCCTTTAAGGTGGTAGTTTTGATTTCCCATGACGAAGGAAGAGCACGAATCACCTTACGCACCTTTTGGTCGTTGCTTATTTCATCACCTAGAGAAGAAAGAGCATTAATAATCTAGTAAACTTGATAATCATATCATCAATAGATTCATCTTCTAGCATTCTAAAACTTTCATATTGGGAACGCAAGAGATCTATTTTAGCTCTCTTGACTTGTGATGTTCCCTTATGAGTGACCAATAAGTGTTACCAAATCTCATAGGCGGATTTGCAATGGATAACCCGTGTTAGATCATCCTCATTCAAAGCTAAAAGTAGGGCATTTTGAGCCTTTGAATTAGCATCAAATTCCTTGAAGGTGAGTTCGGACCAAGTGTCCTCCTCACTTTCGGGTCTACTATAAGGCTTGGTCAATGTTGGCCCAAAAGGTTACACTCTCCATTTGTTTAGAGTTTTGATGATAACAAAACAAATAAGAGCTATTTGGTACTAATAAGTTTGTTCAAAATAAGTTTCAGGTTTCGTACCATGTTTGGTGGCCATCGCTTAGCTTTTGCAAGAAATTCTAAGTTCATGGAGCAAAGAAGGCTTATGGCACATCAAGGAAGGAACATAGAAGAGAAGGCTCTAGCTAGGCTTTGCATGGCTCAAGACTTCAAGATTACTCATGAGATTTCATTAGTTTTATTTCTAGTTTTATAGTTTGTTAAAGAATAGTGATTAGGATTGAAGCTCTATATTCCAACACACACGTTTTTGCGCTCATGCATTTCCTAGAAATATTCCCTATAAATATATACAAAATAATTTAATACAAAGCCTTTTGATTACAAACTCAATTTATGTTTTATATATATCTCTAATCAAAAATATTTTATTAGATATCAAAATCTCCTTAAAATTCTTGTTCAGTTTTGACTTTTGGCCTGAGCCGGTCGACCAACCAGTCGGCCGACACTTGTTAGGTCAGTTCTGTCGACCGACCCAGTCGACTGGTTTTCTGGCAGGATGGATGCGTATCCGTGTGCACGTTCTTCGGCCGACCGGGCGGACGACCGAAGACTTCGGTCGACCGGGCGGCTGGCCGACTGAAGTGGTGTCACTCTCTGTTTGTTTCGGTCGACCGGGCGATCGACCGAGAGCCTGCAACGGCTCTTTTGTTTGAATCCCGGTCAACAAGCCGGTCGACCGAGGTAGCCGTTTCAGCCATAACGACTAGATTTTAAACACGTTTTAAATTTGTATTTTCATTTCTAAACGAATTTAGGGGATATTTTATGGGTCAAATTCTTCCTAATTAACATTATATGAGTTTACTTGTTAATCCCTATCCCTCTCCTATAAATAGGGGTGATTAGGGTTATGTTTTTAACAACAAGCAATATACAAAAAGTTCCAAAAGTTTTCAAAAACTTTCAAGAGAGTTTGGTCCTTGTTTTTGTGCTGAAGATTCTCTCATCGCTGAAGTTTTATTTTCTAAACTCTCTCTAGTTCATTCTTTTTCCACTTACACTATTTGAGCTTCAATTCTAACCATTACTCTACAGGGCTCTTGTAAGGGAAAGAGGTATTTGCAAAAGAAAGTTTATGGTCTTTTGATCACCAAGAGAGAACTTGTACTTGAGATTGTGGAGATGGATACTCCGGTGTATTTGTAACCTCTTTATGAGGTTATAGTTGTTAGAAATCCTTCTGGGTGAAGGCGGGGACGTAGAGCTGGGTGCTCGAACCTCGGAAAAATTCTCGGTGTTTGCGTTTGGTTTACTTGTTCTTACTTGCTCTTAATTCTTGTTTCAATCACTTACTTTATATTCATTGCTTTATCTACTTGCTTCACATTTTCTTTGCTACATTGTACTTGCTCTTCATTTTCATTGTTATATTCACTTGTTGCATAATCACATTGTCAATCAAATACTCATACAACAAGATTGCATTGCGCACCTCCAACTCATATCTAGAGGAATCAGGAGGAAGGAGTTCAGAGCCCTTCACGGGGTATTCGGCTTCTAGTCTTATTTTGGGTTGATTGTTGCATCATATTTTTAATTGTGCATTGATTAGCATTATCACCTATTCACCCCCCCTCTAGGTGATTTTCAGGACTTAGCAACTAGACTACCTAGAGATTGTAGAAAAATAGTCATCCTAACTTTCCATATGGGAAAGTTGAGTCCATCAAATTTAGGAGGGGTCTTAATGTTATCGGCCATCTTTACTAGTGTATGAATAAAGATATGAAAATAGTGATTAGCAAATTTTAGGATCTCTCTAAGGATGTAAAGTCAAAAACTAGAGTCCTAACTCTGATACCAATTGAAATCACCTAGAGGGGGGTGAATAAGTGATAATGCTAATCAATGCACAAATTTAAGGTGTTATGATGCAACGATCACCCGAAATAAGACTAGAAGCCGAATACCCGTGAAGGGCTCTGAACTCCTTCCTCGTGATTCCTCTAGATAAGAGTTTGAGGTGCGCAATACAATCTTATTGTTTGAGTATTGATCGACAATATAGCAATGAATATAAAGCAAGTAAATAAAGCAAATAAACCAATCGCAAACACTGAGATTTGTTTCGAGGTTCGAGCACCCAGCTCTACGTCCCCGCCTTCACCCAGAAGGATTTCCAACCACTATAACTTTCACAAAGAATTATAACCACAAGGGAGTACCCAACTCCTCAATCACACTCCTCTAGTCCAGAGGTAGTGGAGCCACAAATACAAGAATATCTTGGTGATCAAAAGACCACAAACCCTCTTTTGAAAAACTTTTTCCCTTACAAAAACCTTAGAGAATAATGTGTAGGATTGAAGCTCAAGTTTTGTAAGTGAAAAAGAAAATGAAATTGAAGAGAGTTTTGAACCAAAAACTTCAGTAAAAAGAGAGAATTTTGAGCACAAAAAATGAGAGCAAAAACTTCTTTTGAAAGCCTTTAAACTTGATTTCTTTTGCAAATGATTGTTGTATAAACCTCAACCTTAATCATCTCTATTTATAGGACAAAGGTAGGGATTAAAGAGTAAACTAATATAATGAAAAATTAGGAAAGATTAGACCCAAATTCAGCCCCCAAATTCGTTTAGAGAGAAAAATCACGTTTTAAAACGTGTTTAAAAAACTAGCCGTTTAGGCTAAAATCAAGCTCACGGTCGACCGGCCGGTCGACCGGTTTTTCAAAAATTATAACCGTTGTCAGCCCACGGTCGACCGCCTAGTCGACCGTAACAAACAGAAACATGGGTGCTTTCTGTCGATCGATAAGGGTCCGGTCGACTGCCCGGTCGACCGGGAGACGTGCACACATGCACGCACCCAAACAGTCAGAAGCCTGGTCGACCGCCCGGTCGACCGTCCTAACCTGAAATAAGGCCGGTCGACCGTCCGGTCGACCGTAGAAGGCCAAAACAGACTCTTTTGAGGAAATGATTTTGAAGATCTTTAAAGTTTTTCAAATTAACTTTGATCAAAACTTTGTAAACTATATTAAATAGAGTTATAAGTATTAAGATATATTTATAAAACTATTTTATATAAAAGAGAAATAACTTTTGAAAATCATGTGCAAAAACTTGTGTGTGGGGAAATATTGAGCTTCAACACTACACACTATCCTTTAACAAACTAAAAACAAAAATTGAAAAAGAAAGTTCCTGAGCCGAGTTACACCAAGTTAGAGCCTTCTCTTCTATGAAAACGTCCTCTTGCACCATTTTCCTTTTAGCATCAAAATTCCTTGCAATATCTTAGAAAGGCCATCATGACTAGTACAAACCTGAAACTCATTCTAAACAACCTATTAGTACCAAATAGCTTCTATGTGTTTTGTTATCATCAAAACTTAAACAAATAGAGAGTGTAACCTTTTGGGCCAACATATGTCCCCTGCATAACTTTCACTTCAGACGACATGCAGGTTAAGGGAAAGCATGAAAGGCGTCTGTACTTCACAGGGTATATTGGATTATCTGAGATGAGCCGCATTTAGATAGATTCATGATTCGCGTTGAGCATCATACCCTGGGAGATCAGCAACACTTGAGAATCCCCACTCATCGATTAAGCACCACTTAAACTACCATCTATGGCTTCAACGCCAATGGTACGCGCCGGATGGAAAAGATCAACTTCGAATACCAGATCGGGGACCTAAGGTTCAAGGTGACGTGCTATGTTATTGATGCCAACACTTCGTATAATTTGCTACTAGGACGACCATTGATTCATCGGAACTCCACCGTCCCCTCTATTCTCCATCAAGTCATGAAGTATATTGAAGGAGATGGAAAAGTTCGAACGTTGATCGCTGAAAGGCATCCGTTCAAGGGGGTAGAGAACTACTTCATAGACTCTCTCTTATATCAGGATTCTCTGAAAACAGACGAGAATCCCCAGCCAAAGTAACTAGACTCTTATAGTGAAGCTGATGTCAAGCCAGAGGCAGAAGAAGAATATTGAATCCACTTGTAACGAGCATTAATAAGCTCAATGTCAATAACATTGCCAATGATGTAGGCGAGTGGTATACTAATGAAGAGTTAGATTTGGCTTATTTTTCTATTTTTGCTTCTGATTCTGTACTATCAGATACTGGTATCGATGTAGATGATGACCCCGGTCAATAATAGATGCTCTGACATCATTGCATGTACCAGTGAGATCATCTCTTACGGCATATCAAAGCATCAGTAATGCGCAAGGATCCTTCTTTGAGGTCCCAGCAAAATGCAAAGGTCAAAAACTGATCTTTTTCGGAAGAGTCAAGTCCAAACCAACGATTTGCAAAGACTCAAAAAGTGAGACTGAACTCCCTCAGTTCTCTCATTACGAGTCAAATGTACTCAGAATGATGGAGAACATGGGGTATAACCTATCAAGTGGTCTTGGCTTGAACTTCGGCAAAGGAAGATGAACATTGTTTTGATCCTTCGTTCAAAATGGAAAGCTCCTGATTATTATCACCGAACTCGCAGGGGGTGGGCTATGTGTCAACTCCAATCCCATCAGCCTCTGAGTCTGAAGAGTCATTATATCATAATCACTCGTCAGGCACATCATTCTGAGAGTCAGATGTCAGTATTGGTAATATCTTTCGACAAGCCACCCGAAAGATGGAGATGAAGAAATGATCCAACCAGATGCGGATCCCTAGAACAAACACCTAAATGCTCTCTGAGATATTCACTTTGAACTACGTGAATCACCCACCAAGGATAGGGTAATTCAGATCAATCTGGGGATGAGGCTAAACCTAAGCCCTTATAAGCGAAAGCTTATCACCTTTCGAGAAGGAAAATCTAATATCTCTTATGCGAGAGTATATAGATGTCTTCGCTTGGAACTATGAGGATATGCATGGGCTTAATCCTCAGGTGACTATGCATCGCGTCACATCAATTTAGAGGCAAAGCCCGTCAACCACCAGCAGTGACAGTTTCATCTAGAGATAATGGAAGTGATTCAATCAGAAGTCACGAAGCTTATAGACTCTGGTTTCATCAGGGAAGGACAACACCTTGATTGGATAGCTAATATCATCGCCGTCACCAAGAAAAATGGGAAAATAAATGTTTGCATTGATTTTCGTGATCTAAATGAAGCTTTTCCTAAAGATGAGTTCCCTCTTCCAATCACGGATGTCATGATCGACAACACGTGTGGGTTTGAACGAACGTCTTTCATGAATGGATTCTCTAAATGCAATCAAATTAAGATGTACCTTGACGACGAGAAGCATACATCCTTTAGAACACCACTAGGGATGTATTACTATACCATGATGCCCTTCTGATTGAAGAATGTAGGGGCGATATATCAGAGAGCTATGAATACAATCTTCTATGAGCATATACGCAAATCAGTGAAATGCTACGTAGACGATATTGCAGTGAAAAGTCGTGCCAAAGGTGATCATATAGCAGATTTGAAGACAGTATTTGATATCATGCGAGCGCATCAATTGAAAATTAATCCCACCATATCCTTCCTAGGAGTAGCCAACAGTAAATTCCTTGAGTTTGTCATGATATCTTAAGGAATCTACCTCGACCCAGAGAAAGACTGCGCCATCCAAGAAATGCAACCTCCAAGGAACCTTAGAGAGCTTTGAAGATTGCAAGGGCGACTAGCCTATATCCGGAGGTTTATCTCAAATCTCTTAGGACGATGTCAACCCTTCACCAAACTGATGAAGAAGGTTGTTTCATTCACCTGGGACGATGCTTGCCAACAAGCGTTCGAGGAAATCAAAGGGTACCTCACACATTCGATTATCCTTATAGCTTCATTGTTAGCAAAATCTTTCCTGATATTCGTTCGAGCTATGAATCACTCTCTAGGAGCTTTGCTAGCCCAGAATAATGATCAGAGACACGATTAAGCAATCTACTACCTGAGTTGAACCATAATCAGAGCTGAACATTGATACAACCCGATCGAAAAAGAATGTTTGGTGCTGGTGTTTGATGTCCAGAAAATGCGACATTACTTGTGGGCCAAACCATACACGATATATCAAAGGCCAATCCTCTAAGATTGCTTATAACGAAGTCATCATCATTGAATGACTGACTGGCAAAATGGGTCATATTGTTCTCCCGATCCGAGATGCAATTTCTGCCGTAAAAAGCTGTGAAGGGACAAGCAGTGGTGAACTTTTTGGCTGAAACATTCAGATCCAAGAACAACCAAACTTTATGAAGATCTCCCAGATGAGATCGCTGAAGTTTATCTAACCCAGACATCTTTCGAAAGACAGTGTGGCAATTCTTCTTCGATGATGCATCAAGAACAAGCCCCGAGGAAATATCGTAGCGAGAGTTAGGGTAGTGCTTTTCTCCCCCACAGAACTATGAAATTCCTCGTGCATTCTCATTAACTGAGCCGTGTTCCAACAATGCAGTGGAATACAACGCTCTCCTAATTGGGATGCAAATCACTGAGGAGATATGTTTTAAAAATTTCAAAGCGTACATTGATTAAAAACTCATCGTCAATCAGGTCGCGAGGAGTACGAAGTCAGACATGAAGACCTAGTACCCTATCATAACGCAACCATCTACATGGCGGGGAAATTCAGAAACTTCTACATTTACCATGTACCTTACCAGCAAAATGTGCACGCAAATGCACTGGCATCCCTTGCCACTGTCTTGTCTCTTCCAGCCGGAGCGACAGAGAAAGTACTCATCTACGGTCATGACTTGTACTGTCCAAAGCCCGTCCTTGAAGATGATCAAACTCCATGAGTAAACCTTTAAGTCAAAGAAGCTCTAGAGGCTTCAATAGGTCCATAGCTTAGGGATTAGCGATTCTCATACATCGACTACGCATTGTACGACATTTTGCCCGATAACCCTAAAGAGACGGCTAACATTAGGAGGAAAGCCCCTAAATTCTAGTACAATGCGATCACAAGAACACTGTATCGCCGATCGTAAGCAATTCTTTCTCCGTTATAGTTTAATTCTTTTGTGCTTCATTTAATGTCGTACTTGCACAGTACACTACTTGATCTTTTTTCGTCTTTGTCTCAATACAGCTTCTAGTGCGTAATCACTAACATCACACATTACTTCAAAAGGTAGACTCCAATCTGGTGCCACTATGCTTGTTGCAGTGATCAACTTCTCTTTCAATAACTTGAACGCCTGCAAACAATTATTAAAAAGGTTAAATGGTGCACCTTTCATTAATAAATTACACAAAAGTTTTGTAATTTTAGAGAAGTCCCTGATAAATCATCGATAAAATCTTGTATACCCTAGAAAGCTTCTCACGCCTCTCACATTTGTTGGAAGTGGTAGCTTTTCAATGGTTTCAATCTTTGCATGGTCCACCTCAATTCCATTTTCAGATATACAATGTCCAAGAACAATTCCTTCTTTCACTATAAAATGACATTTCTCCCAGTTTAGGACTTCTTTTCTTACCACTTCCTTCATTGTTGGGTTCAAGTGACGCTGAAGCAGAATCGAAGGTTCATAGTTCTCCTCCAAGATCTTGTGCATACAAACTAAAGGGCTTATACCTTTTATAACCGCAATAGTCCAACCAATCGTTATTTTGTAATCTCTTAGTGCACACAAGAGTTTCTCTTCCTTATCACCTGTCAAAGAAGAAGAATTAATTATTGGTAGTGTAAAATTTTCACCTAAAAATACATACCTTAGATGTTGTGGTAACTCCTTGAGCTCTAATTTTGGTGCCTCCAGAATGAATGGTGGAGCTGGTGAGGTACTTACTCTAAGCCCTTCAATCTGTTGCCTTCCATACTTACGCAATGATCTTGTTTCCAAGTAGTCCGTACACTCTCTCCTTTCAAAATCATCCTTAGTTATGGTTGCTGAATGAATGAGGCATGCCTCAAGTGGTAATACTGTGGTCTCATTCTCAAGCTCTTTTGTCGTCACCTTTTCAATTATGTCAATATAATGACATTCATCATGATTGGAGGGATATTTCATCGCCACAAAGGCATTGAATGTGATTTCTTAATCCTGCATACGAAGAGTTAATTTTTCCTATTGCACATCTATTAATGTATTGCCCGTTGCAACAAATGGACGTCCCAAAATGAGAGGTACTTCCCTATCCTCCTCCATATCAAGTACAATAAAGTCTGCAGGAAAGTAGAGCTTTTTCACCTTTACTAGCACATTTTCAATTACTCCTCTTGGGTATTTGATGGACCTATCTGCCAACTGAAGTGATATGCTAGTTGGCTTTTGTTCTCTTAATCCCAGTGTCCTGAACACAAAAAGAGGCATTAAATTAATACTGGCCCTAAGATCACATAAGGCTTTTTCAAAATAAAAATTTCGTATGGTGTAAGGTATAGTGAAACTCCCTAAATCCTTAAGATTTGGAGAAAGCTTGTTTAGCAGAACAGTACTGCATTCTTCATTCAACATTACTGTTTCATGATCCTCAAGTTTCCTCTTATTTCTGAGGATCTCCTTCATAAATTTTGCGTACTTGGGCATTTGTGTTAGGGTCTCTGCAAAAGGAATATTAATATGCAATTTTTTAAGCATATTTAGAAATTGAACAAACTGCTTATCTGTAGTCCTTTGCTTGTCTTTCTGGGGGAATGGAAGCAGGAAAACATATGGCCTGGTAACTGACTTCTCTGAAGGACCTTGCAGAGCCTAAGAATCTCCTAGAGTTCGGCTACCTGGTCGAAGTTTTGGCTGGTTGGCCAAATTTCGGCTCTGTATATCTTCTGCCTTCCTCTCTTTTTTTGAGTTTTTATCTCCAATGTCTGTTGGAGCAAGGTTTTCTTCTCTGGAGACTTGATCCTGTGTTAGGGCTTTTCTACTTCTTAACGTGATTCCCTCGATGTGTTCTTTAGGGTTTACCTTTGTGTTGCTTGGTAACGATCCCTATGGTTGATTGGACAGCAGGCTGAAAATTTGACTCATATACACCTCTAGGTTATGAATTGCAGCTGCTTGGTTCTTCAGGTTGGTGTCTGTGGTAGTCATGAATGTTTGTGTAGTGGCGGCAAGCTGTTATATTGTCTCCTCCAGGCCTGACTTCTTCTCTTGTGGTGGTGGTGGTCTTACTTGCTATTACTGAAAGTTATTCTCCCTTAGAGCATTATTTTTATTGTTTCCGCCTCATCCTATATTAGGATAATTCCTCCAAACTGGTGTGTACGTGTTTGAATAGGGGTTATTCTTTTGGAAGTTGTTCACGTAGTTTACCTGCTTATTTGAAGGGAATCCAAAGTTGCCAATTTGCCCTTCATTGGTTGTTTGTCCTACAGCAAATTCATCATATGGAGGGTTTTGCGTTTGGATGGCGCTTACATTGGTTGCATCGAGTTTCTTTGTTAACAATGCAAGTTGTGCATGTATAGCAAAGATTGCATCTATCTCATGTACCCTGGCTACCTTCCTTGCCATCGCTCGATCTAATTGCCATTGGTAGCTATTTGAGGCCATCTCCTTAAGAAGCTCGTATGCCTCATCACGTTCCTTGCCCATAAGTGCTCCTCCTGCAGCAGCATCAATTATCATCTTGGTATTTGGATTCAGTCCATTGTAGAAGAATTGGATCTCCAACCAAGCAAGAAGTCCGTGATATGGGACTTTCCTGATCAATCCTTTGTACCTTTCCCAAGCTTCATAGATACTTTCATATTCAAGTGAGTGAAAGTTGTAAGATCACCTCGTAGTTTTGCCGCTTTAGATGGAGAGAAGTATTTTGTGAGGAACTTATTCGTCATCTCATCCCATGTTGCTATGGTATTCTTAGGTAAGGAATTGAACCATGTCTTTGCTTTATCCTTCAAAAAAAAGGAAAAAGTTTTAGCTTAATTACCTCTGGAGACACATACCTCTGGAGACACACCATTAATCCTTAGTGTACTACATATCTCTAGAAAGCTAGAGATGTGTTCATTGGGTTCGTCATATGGGAAACCCCCGAATTGACATGTGCGTTGCACCATCTGAATTAACCCTGGCTTCAGTTCAAAGTGTTGGCCCAAAGGCTCATCACTCTAGTTTTGATGATGATTAACTCATGCAGTTATAACACTAATGATCTTGTGTTTATATAGTGTCATATTTACTATCAAGATCTTAGTAGGTGCTTAGCTTCAACAAAAGAGTTTTGGAGCAAACACATATAGATTCAAGAGCTCGCGCGTCAAGATCGCATCTAGCACTCGGATGGAGTCAAGCTCTTTGGAATGTGTTTGGATCGAGTCAGCTTGAAGAATTTCTACAAGAAGACTTCGATTTGTGTTTAATTTAGTTGTGTTTAGATCTTGTGTAAGATAGACTAATGTTGATATGCTCAAGTTTACACACACACACACATTCACATGTTTGGTTTTCGGTTTAATCGGTTTATGGATTTCAAATATACATATATATATATGGTTTTCATGAATTATAGAATCAAAACAAGTTTACATGATATAATGTATATTGAATTTCATCTATATACATCTATGCTTCATATATTTAGAGAAACTTATTTTGATAATTTTATTTCATGTATTTAGAGTTTTGGAATTAACAAAACTTATTTTGGATTTAATATCAAAAACTTAGATATATCCTTTTAGGTGTATTGGATTCTATCCATACACTCTATGCAACAAAAGAGTTTAAATACCTTATTTTTGTATTATACAAGTTTGAGAAAAATCGGATTTCCATTTCAAAGTTTGGTTTCCAGAAAATACCGATTTTGTGTTAAAGCTTAATTTTTATATCACAAAAATAATTCAAATAGTTTGTAATATGTGTTGATTTTTGCTCACACATATTTGTTCTTCAAAATTTATAAGAATGTATTTTTTATGGAATTTATAAGATTTTATAAGATTTTATTGGAGTTAAAAAAAGACCAAGTTTCAAAACTTTTATCCCAGCCAAAGCCTGCTGGCAGTTGACCGGACGGTCGACTGGACCAGAGGTCAGTCGATCGATGTGCACGTGGATGTGTACAAGGATGTGCATAAGGCCGATTGATTGACTGTAACTACCCAAATCTCGGGTAGTGCCGGTCGACCGGGCGATCGACCGACAGGCTATGAGCCTTTAGGCTCGGTCGATCGGGCGGTCGATCGGAATCACAATGGTCAGAAATATGACCGTTGGAAGGTCGACCGGAAGGTGTCGACCGGAAGGTCAAAAATGACCTTTCCTGGCTGCCAACGGCTATTTTCTTGAGGGCCTATATAAAGGGGTTCTCTTGTGCTGTTTTCAACAAGATTTCTAAGAGCTTTTCTTCCAACCTTTTTCAGTGTTTTGCAGCAAGTTTTAGAAGAGTTTTTAGGCCAAAAGTATTATCTTTTATTTATTTTAAAATGTTAGAAAAATCAAAGAAAAGAGAGTCTTTGAAAAATTGGTTTTGATCTTTATTTTCATATCTATCTAGTACTTTATATTCTCACACTTGAGCTATCATCTCTAATCCTATCTATAGGATCTTGTTTTTGTGAGAAAGATTGTTTGTGGTCTATTGTGATCAACAAGAGTTGTTTGTGATCTATTGGCTTTGTGCCTATCCCTCTTGTGTAGAGGTGATTGTGGTTTGGCATTGTGCCTTGTCCCTCTTGTGTAGAGGTGTTTGTGTTTGGCTATGTGCATATCTCTCTTGTGTAGAGGTGATTGTATTTGAGAGAGGAGTAGTGTACTCCAAGTGTAGAGTTGTAATTCCTCGATGGAGGTCCCTTTGTGGAAGGTCCTGTGTGGACATATAGTGAAAATCCTTTTGTGTGAAGGCGGGGACGTAGAGCTGTGGCTCAAACCTCGAAATATATCTTGTTGTTTGCGTTTGATCCACTATCTCTTAACTCTGTCTCTCTTATATCTTGTATTACTTTATATTGCACATATTCATATGCTAGATATAGTTTGTGTGTGCCCATACATGTGATGAACCAAGAAAGCTTCATATATCACCTCAACTCTTAATCTAGGGGAATCTCGAGGAGATAGTCCAGAGCCCTTCACCAGGAATTCAGCTACACTCTTTGGTTACACATATGTGTTGTAATTGAGTTTTAATTCCGCATCATTTGTCGTTAGATTAGCTAGTACACCTATTCACCCCCTCTCTAGATGTACTTCAATTGGCATCAGAGCTTACACTCCTGATATTAGGTTTAATCACCTAGGAGTGAGATCTTGGATTGCTAATCTAGTATTGCATTTGCACATATATAGTCTATACACTCATGGATCACCTTTTCCTCCATGTTTGATGTTTCTAACGTCGATATGTGAAAGTTTAGAATGAGTGCTTATTTAAAAATCTTAAGTTTCCATGTCTATCTTTCCACTACTAAGAAAACTTATTTTGGTAATGATAGGTACATTGAGGCTAATGCACAAGCGTTAGATGCACTAAAGCATACACTTAATAAAGATTATTTATCTATGATTTTTCATTGTGATTCCGCTTTCGCAGTGTGGAATATATTGACCTCTCCCAAACTACAGACGACAAACTATGTGGAGAAGGATCCCTTGGTGGATGAGTCCAACGAAACTTGTTATATGGTCCAAGGGATTGACTCCCTTAAGGTACATTTGGATACTCATCTAGATGATAGTGCTACCTCTTCTAATGATGATCATGATAATATGGATGCCCATGCATTAAATGAAGAGCTTTCCCTATTTGTGAAAACTTACTAGAAAAATACAAACTTTTGAAAAAGAAAAGTTTTAAATTAAAAGAAGAAAATAAGGATTTGTTTTCAGAACTTAATATGATTTTGCAAGAGTGGGTTGAGATTTCAAGTGAAAAGAACTCATTGAAATCCCAACTTGTCCTTGCCTTAAATGAAAACGAAATTTTAAAGAATAAAAATGATTGTAATGATGTTTTGAAGAATAATGAGGTTTTGTCTTCAAAACTCGATATTGTTTTAAAGGAGAATAATTCTTTGAAAAATAAAATTGCTTTGGTTTCAAAAGAATTGAAATTTATTTCAAATGAAAATATTTTTTTGAAAATAATTTGGCTTCTCATTCTTGTTATGATTCCATTGTTATACCCTCTATTGATAAGAATGCATGCTCCACTTTTTTTCAATTATTGAAAATGATATTTGCATGTTGAAGAATAATGTAGATTGTTTGGGCTCCACTTTGAGCCAATATGTTATGGATCATAAGAAATTGGAATCCATGTTTTGAAAGAGACAAGCTTCATATATTCATACATACCAATCACGGTATACACATGCTTCTCACATTCACACATATGACACTTTATATGCTAGTGTATACACTTGTACACATTGTGAACGTAAGGGCCACCTTATAAAGTTTTGTTATGATAGAATACATATATCAAATTTTGCAAAAAAGTTTGTTTGGTTTAGGAAAGGTGCTAACCCTCATGGACCCAAAAAGGTATGGATACCAAAAGCCACCCCTATTGTATTTAATATAGGTGTGGGCTCTCACTTGACGTGAGGGTTTTGTTGCCTTGATGGTTGATGGTTTGAGCTTGATGGACACTACATTAGATGCATCACCTTCAAGGATATTTGGTGGGAGGACCACCATGGTTTGGAGACCTAAAGATTAGCCCTATTGATTTGATAATTATCTTTAAGTTCTTATTTTGATTACATGCTTTCATATAAATGTTTTTAGCATGTATTGGTTTTCATGTTTTTCATGTTTATTATGTTAAATGCAACGTTAATTAGACTTGAGATATACATAGTATTTGAAATACGCCCATGTTTATATAGACTATTATTTTTGTGTTCTCACAATAGTTTAGCTATTGTGTATATCCTACCTTTAAAACACGTGCATTTACCCTAATGATCATGCTTGTTTATGTTTTTGCACTTCATATTTTGATTACATGTTTAGATGAAACTTTTATTGAAACTTGTGTTTATACTTGTACAACTAATAAGCCACATTTGTTTATCTTGTGTTTGTACTTTATTGCTTATTTATACCCATGGATGTAGTTGTATAACCTTATTTTGATGATTCTTGCATCTCCACTTGTTTTTTCCATTTTTGTACATGTTTTCATAAAAAAGTGTTTATCTTCATGTATATGTTAATTTTGTTTAAAACTATTAGATATACATGTCTATCCTAGAGTCACTTATTTTTTATTCAATTTTTTTTGGGCTCGTTTATATTTGGGGTATGTATGTATACTTTTAATTTCAACAAAATATACATATACCTTGAAGCATATTTAGTTTTGATGATTTCTTGCTTTTGATAAAAAAAAAATCATATAAGCTTCAATACTTTATTTCCATGTTTTTGTTAATTATATGATTCTTACACTCTTTGTTTAGTGTTACTCATGATTTTCGAGCCTATATGTGTTTTATTGCTATTTGAGTGTCGATGATCATGTGATTTTCATGTTTTCATGGATATATTCATGTTTTATTCCTTACTTGAAGGATTTAATACTAGTTTTCAAAATTATCTTTAAAGTAGTCTTTATTCTTCAATTGGTAGTGATTTTCAAATATGTTAAAATATTTTTAAAACATATTTTTGAAAATCTCTACTTTTTAAGGGTGGCTGGATAGACGACCATACCTTGTATGCCTTAATGAATATCTTTTAAACTTGTGCATGAATAGGATGGTAGGTATGAGTTATACATATGATCTTCGTGTTATTTCATTTTTGTATACTCATATTTATTTTCTTATATACGTATGCTTCAAATTTCAATTGGTATTTTCATTTTCATACATACATATATATGACTTGATTGTACTTATTTTTGCAATGTCTTTTCATTCTTAAAGCACAAATTATGTGTATGCTAAGCTTGATTTTAATCTAAATGTTAATTGGTATCTTTACAAGCTTATACATTGATTTCAATTGGTATTTATTTGGTATCAAAATATACTTCATGCTTCACCTTCAATTGGTATCAAAATCTATTATTGGTATCTTAAAAAAAATTTACAAGTGTTACAAACATTTATTTTTGTTAACTACAATTTGATTTAATTGGTATTATAATTCATTTTGTTGACTTCAAGAAAATTCAAAATTTTGTTTTAAAAAGTAATTTCAAAATTTGTTGATATATTTTGCCTATAGGCAAGGGGAGCTTAATATCTTCTCTATATATAGATATTGAGGAGCTTGATCTCTTTTCATTATGTAATACACGTGTGTAGTGGGAGCTTAACATCTCTATTTATAAATTGTATATTATGCTTTATGTACGTTAGGATCTAGTCATCCCTTCTCCATGTAATGAATGTATGCAGGGGGAGCTCACTTATCGTCTCTCCTCTTCATGAATGTATTTCGCATATACATCTTTATTGTTTGATTATCCTCACCCTTTTGTTGGTGAATTGACAAAAAGGGAGAGAAGAATTTAGTGAGTTTATATTATAGTGCTTAATATTGGTATTTATGCATATATATTTTGTTTAGTTTATGTATTTCACAGAATATTTGTTTATCGCTATGCATGAGTTAAGGGGGAGCTTTTATGAAGCTTATCTTTAACTAATGCATATATAACTCCATAAGTTTTATCATCATCAAAAAGGGGGAGATTGTTGGCCCAACGTCTCATCACTCTAGCTTTGATGATGATTAACTCATGCAGTTATAATACTAATGATCTTGTGTTTATATAGTTTCAGATTTACTATCAAGATCTTAGCAGGTGCTTAACTTCAACAAAGAAGTTTTGGAGCTAACACATGTAGATTCAAGAGCTTGCGCGTCAAGATCGCATCTAGCACTCGGATGGAGTCAAGCTCTTTGGATCGTGTTTTGATCGAGTCGGCTTGGAGAAGGAGTTTTACAAGAAGATTTCAGTTTGTTTTTAGTTTAGTTGTGTTTAGATCTTGTATAAGATAGACTAGTGTTGATATGCTCAAGTTCACACACACACAAGTTCAACATGTTTGGTTTTTGGTTTAATCAGCTTTTGGATTTCAAATATACATATATATAGTTTTTATGAATTGATAGAATCAAAACAAGTTTACATGATTTAATGTATGCTGGATTTCATCTATATACATCTATGCCTCATATATTTAGAAAAACTTATTTTGATGATTCTATTTTATGTGTTTAGAGTTTTGGAATTAGCAAAACTTATTTGGATTTATTGTCAAAAACATAGATATATCCTTTTACATATATTGGATTCTGTCCATACACTCTATACTTCAAAAGAGTTTAAATATCTTGTCTTTATAATTATACAAGTTTGAGAAAAATCGGATTTCCATTTTAAAGTGTGATTTTCAGAAAATATCGATTTTGTATTAAAGCTTAATTTTTATATCACAAAAATAATTCAAATAGTTTATAATATGTGTTGATTTTTGCTCACACATATTTGTTCTTAAAATATTTCTAAGAATGTATTTTTTTTGGAATTTATAAGATTTTATGGGATTTTATTGGAGTTAAAAAAGACCAAGTTTCATAACTTTTATCCCCGCCAGAGCCTGCTGACAGTCAACCGGATGGTTGATCGAACAGAGGTTGGTCGACCGATGTGTACGAGGACGTGCACAAGGCCAACCTATAAGGCTGGTCGACCGGGTGGTCGACCGACTGTAACTACCCAACTCCCGGGTAGTACCGGTCGACTGGGCGGTCGACCGACAGGCTCGACAGGCTATGAGACTTTAGGCTCGATCGACAGGGCGGTCGACCAGAGTCACAACGGTCAGAAATATGATCGTTGAACGGTCAACCGGCCAGTCGACCGGAAGGTCAAAAATGACCTTTTCTGGCTGCCAACGGCTATTTTCTTGAGGGCCTATATAAAGGGGTTCTCTTGGGCTGTTTTCAACAAGATTTCTAAGAGCCTTTCTTCCAATCTTTTTCAGTATTTTGCAGCAAGTTTTAAAAGAGTTTTTGAGCAAAAAAGATCTATCTTTTATTTGTTTTAAAGTGTTGAAAAAATTAAAGAAAAGAGAGTCTTCGGGAAATTGGTTTTGATCTTTATTTTCATATATATCTAGTATTTTTTTCAAGTATTTTTCTTTGTTGTTTTCATTTCCAAACACTTTATATTCTCACACTTGAGCTATCATCTCTAATCCTATATATAGGATTTTATTTTTGTGAGAAAAATTGTTTATGGTCTATTGTGATCACCAAGAGTTGTTTGTGGTCTATTGTGATCTCCAAGTTTTGTTTGTGGTCTCTTCTTTACTTTTGCTTTGTGCTTATCCCTCTTGTGTAGAGGTGACTGTGGTTTGGCATTGTGCCTAGTCCCTCTTGTATAGAGGTGTTTGTGTTTTGACTTTGTGCCTATCCCTCTTGTGTAGAGGTGATTGTATTTGAGAGAAGAATAGTGTACTCCACGTGTAGAGTTGTAATTCCTCAGTGGAGGTTCCTCTGTGGAAGGTCATGTGTAGACATATAGTGAAAATCCTTTTATGTGAAGGCAAGAACGTAGAGCAATGGCTTGAACCTTGAAACATATCTTGTTATTTGCGTTTGATCTACTATCTCTCAACTCAATCTTTCTTATATCTTACATTGCTTTATATTGCATATATTCATATGCTAGATATAGTTTTTGTGTGCTTATACTTGTGTGGAACCAAGAGAGCTTCATATAGCACCTCAAGTCTTAATCTAGAGGAATCTTGAGGAGATAGTCCAGTGCCCTTCACCGGAAATTCGGCTACACTCTTTGCTTACACCTAGTGTATTGCAATTGATTTTTAATTTTGCATCATTTGTCATTAGATTTTCTAGTACACCTATTCACCCTTCTCTAGGTGTATTTCACAAAGTTGTTTGCTTGAATTATCAGTGCAACGATGCATGAATTGGCTTCAGTAAGAGAGAGAACAGCGTAATCCCTCAGAGCTTTTCTCTCGTTTTGTTCCGCCATTGCTTTTTCTCAATCTCGTCTCTCCTTGAGCAAGCGTCTGAAGGTTCTATGAATCTCTGGATTAGGTTCTATGACTTTTGTACTCCTAGAACCTCTCATCTACTAATAACAATAAATCGGGAGAAAACTCAACTCCATCAGAACAGAAATTCGGCTACCTGGCCGAACTCTATGCTCTATTGAGGTTGAACTTCCTGTAACCTGTAAAGAAAAACATTTTTATATTAAATCTGTAAATAGAATTCAAAACAGAATAGTAATCGATATTGTTGATATTGAAAATTATACAATTCCTGGCAATAGCGCCAAAAACTTGATGAGCGGATTCGAATGGCAAATGTACAAATCGTTTTCAAGTAATATAATAGTGAGTAGAGTATCGTTCTCACGAGGATTATTGTTCAAGTACCAACTTAATCTTTTCTAGTTCTATTTGAAAAATCAATTTAGTTGAAAGATGTTGTGACTAAACTATTAATAAAAGGTTTATTTTAATTATGAAAAGAACTATGGTAATGATTTCGGTAATTGTAATCAGATAAAATATTATACTTGTGCTAATTCATCTTATTCATGCTGATAATCAAAATTTCTTATCCTAATCAGTACTTTCTTTCGAACAATATTAATTCTGTCTTCTAAATTTAAAATTCACAATCTCTCGATCTAGTAGATTGCTAGTCAAAAGATGTATTTAGTGTGATGGATATTCCTACTTGACTGCACAACTCTTACGTCTTAATGTTTCGAGTTATGATTGTTAATCCTAGACGTTTTTGCTATGTTATCTCCTCTCGGACTCTAACCTGCCCTTCTGATTAATTGTGCGCACCAATTATAACATAAAGCACAAGATTTAACAACTTAGCATATAAAAAATTTAAACTTTATAAAACACATAAGAGAATTTGCATAAGATATAATCTTATATCATCATTACAATCCTACATCATGCCCCTAGTTATGAAAAGTTAGTTCATAACTAAGAAAATAGAATACATTATAATATTGAAAGAGATCATAGAAATTAAAAAGAAAGTAAAAGAAAGGTAAGAGAGTACCAATAAAGATGAAGGCTTGACGAAATTTCTGTTGAAAGTACTCTGAGATTTAATGGCTAACAGCAGAATTTTATTGATTTTCTTTCAAAATAAATGAGAGAATAAAAATTGTATATTGTACAAAAGGCTTGGCGGCGTTTATACAGAATAGAGAGCAGTGGAACTCTAGTCGAATATAAAAATCTAAATTTCTTAATTTACATGAATTTTTGAGAAAATTTTATCCAAAAGCACAGCTAGAGTTCGGCTAGCTGGCCGAAAATTCGGCTGGCTGAACTTCTTGTTGTATTGGCGCTCTGATTTTTGACTCGTGTTGAACTCTGAGTTGGCATTCCCGTTGACTGATTTACGGCTGGATGGCCGAACTCTTGGTCCATTTCAGTCCCAGATTTTTATGAAATTTCTGATTTTGCGTGAAGGCTCTATTGAGATGTTCCATCCCTGCTTCAGATCTCTGGTTCTGTATTTCTTTTGTTCATTTGATATCGCCAATTTGCACTCTTTTTCTTCTAATTTGCTCTTGACCTAAAATCTGCAAAATAACACTAACAAAATACCAATGCAGCATTAAATATGACAAATAATAGGCAAAAAAGTGTGTAAAACATGTATATAAATCACACTCATCAATGATTCTATTGATTACATGATTAAAAGGTTTACTAAAAATCACCAATGGTCTCGCTTCTCTAGGTGATGCTATTGATAATGACCAAAAAGTGAGGAAGGTCATTCGAGCTCTCCCATCATCGTGAGGGGTCAAAGTTACAACATTAAAAGAGCTCATTGACAAGAAAGAGATGGTGCTTATAGATCTTATCGGCAACCTTAAAACTCATGAGATAGAGCGAAAGGCTAGAGAAGAAATGGCGCCTCAAAAGAAAAAGATGATTGCCTTCAAATCCACTCCCACCATCTCCAATGAAGATGATGAAGAAGAAGATGATGAAGACCTCTCTCTCCTCGTGAAGAATGTGAGGAGGATGTACAACAAAGCAAAATTCAATAATAGAAGATGTTGGCAAGGAAAGGAGAAGAAAAAAATCATTTGCTTCAATTGCCAGAAGTCGGGACACATTATTGTGGAATGCCCGAAAACTAAAAGCAAGCCATCTTCTTCACAAAAAAAAAAAAAAGCCCTACGAGAAAAAGGCTCTCAAAGCAACATGGGATTTGGTGAGTGAATCTGAAGAGGTGGATATGGCTAACGTGTGTTTCATAGCTAATGACAACACACTCAAGGTGATATCCGAACCATCCCTAGATTGTGAATTGACCATGTATGAATTGGGTGAAGCTTTTGAAGAACTTTCTCATAACTATGATTTTCTCAAGAAGAAATATTTAAAAATGAAAAAGGATAATGAATTTCTTCAAAATCAAGTTGTTATTCTTTCAAAAGAAAAAGAGGTTTTGTCTTTCACACTTATTTCTACACAAAAAGATATGATGCACACAAAGTTTCTTGTAAAGCAAAATTTTCTTTGATTGATGAAAAAGAGATTTTTATTTTAAAAACCAAAATTAGCACTTTGGGAAATGTATTGAAAAAAATGTGAGTTTGATAAGGTTAGATTAGCGGCCATGTTTCCTAAGAGACACACTTTAAAGAAATATGTTCATGTTTCTCATGCTACACATACCCACACTCATCATGCTACACATGCCCACACTCATCATGCTAAACATGCCACATACAATAAGCATTGATTGTTCATCAAATATGCATATTTTAATCATATTTTTACATTTATTTTTATATAATTATGCTATGTAATTATATTTTTGCTTAGTAATGTGCAAGCCTCTGCAATTAAAAGAAGAAGAAAAAAAACCCAAAAGATTAAAAAGAAGCCCAAAAGCTCAAAAAGCCAAAGAAATTCAGAGATAATCTCAATACTAATTAAAGATAAAAGAGGAAATTAACTTAAATTCAAGTTGCTTAAGCTCAATTCAAATTTAAACTCGGATTCAGAGTAGATACTGTTTAATATTATAATCATAACTTTTACTACTGAATTTCAAATCTGATAATTCAAGATGATCCAGAAAGAAGTATTAAAAGGCTACAATTCTTATATTGACCACTATTTCAATTCTATCGTTTGATCCATCATATTCAACAACCAACACGCCAAATAGCTGTATATCAATTCTGATTTGAAGTTCCATATGAAATTCTGAATAACCAAGTCAAGTTTGGAGATAAAAGGAGGATTCAAATTCAGAAATAGCTTGCTCCCCAAGTCAAGAGATGGAATATAATCTTAATATCTAAAATTTAAATTCAAATTCTGAAGATATATCTCTTGATGTGTGCATAACTTCTATCAGGAGTCTATCCACTGCTTATACTGTAAATAGAGAGGCAGAGTATAAGAGAAAGGGCATCTCCAAGGAGTGATCAAAGCTTATGGTTTTATTTAGTTTTTTCTTTCAATTTTAAGTGTAATTTTTATGATTTAGTTTGACAGTTATTTTATGGAGAAGGAGTTCTTGTAATTGACAGTGACAGCTTCAATAAAGGTTCTTCTATTCTTTTCTTTAGTTTTTTTTATTTTACTTACATCAATTGCTCTATTTATTTTTAATTGTTTTCTTTATGCCTTCTTTTTAATCATACCTTCTTATTAGCTTGGATTAGGGAGATTTTCATGACAGAAAAGAGAGAGGAAATATTTTTAGAGTGAAACTAGGTATAATCTTCCTTAAAGAAAATTATATTGAGAATGACAACCAATGGAACTATCTCACTTCTTTACTCAACTTAATTGAACGCTTGTTTTTCTTTAATTACTCTAAGGTATGTTCTTTTTTTTCTTATTTATTTTCTTTCTAACTTAGTAATCTACACAACAACACCATCTTCTTCTACCATCTTCTTCTTAACTTAACTTAACTATTTTTATTTTCTTTTTATAAAACTGAAAAAATAAGTATTAACTAGTTTTGGTAAATTAAAAGAAAGAAACTTACACAACGCTTCCATCGCTATCCCTCCATGTGGATCATGATCTATTAGCCCTAAGCTACACGATAGCATCGAGGACCTGAATCGTTTCTAAAATTCTGTATTTTTCTGTGTAGGTTTAGATCGATCAAGCATGCTCATGTTTCACAAACTCATCATGTATTTATGTATGGTAAAGTTTATACATGCACTTATTATGGCCAGAAGGGTCACTTAGCTAAGTTTTGCTCTGATCGCATTAATGCTTCAAATGATCATGTTTGGCTTCGAAGAACTAACACTATAGGACCCAAAAAATATGGGTACTAAAATCAATAACTTCTTTATTTTATATAGGTACGCACTAAGGCTTCAAGACGTAGGGATCGGTGGTACCTTGATAGCGGTTGTTCAAGGCACATGACTTAGGATATCAATAATTTTGCAACCCTATCAAGGTATCATGAAGGTCGTACCGTCACCTTCAGAGATGATTCAAAGGGCAAAATTATTGGTATAGATAATATCAAAATTGGCTCATCTCCTTTAATAGAAAATGTTATTTTGGTTGAAGGTCTCAAGCATAATCTCTTGAGCAATAGCCAACTTTGTGATAAAGGTTTTTAAGTTATTTTTGATGATTTCACTTGCGATGTTTTAGAAAAAAATAAATATTTGTATTCTTTTCGGTTTTCATGAAAACAATGTTTATATGATTGATATGTTAAATTTATATTGCAATGCTACTTGTTTAAATACTTTTAATGAAGATTCTTGGTTATGACATAAAAGACTAGACCATATTTCATTTAATCATCTATCTAGAATTAACTCTAAGGAATCGGTGAAGGGTATTCCTTACTTGAAGTTTAAAAAGGACCGCATTTGTGATACATGCAAACTTGGAAAGCAAACCAAGTCCTCTTTTAAAGTAATCAAGGATATCATGACATCTAGACCATTAGAGTAATCCACATAGATTTGTTTGGTCCAATAAAAATCAAAAGTCTTAGTGGTAATCGCTTTATTTTTATTTTAGTTAATGATTTCTCTAGATTACAGGGGTTTTCTTTATGGAACACAAGGACCAAACTTTTTCGCATTTTCATGTTTTTAGAATAAAAGAGTTGAGAATAAAAAATTTTCGATTTTGTGCATAAGGAGTGATAAAGATGGTGTATTCATAAACCACTCATTTATCACTAATTGTGAAGAAAATGAATTAAATATGAACTATCTTATCCTAAAACTCCACAATAAAATAGAGTAGTTGAAAGTAAGAATCGTACTCTCAAGAGATGGTTAGGATAATGATAAGTGAATACGGACTCCCTCAATATTTATGGGTCGAGGCAGTAAACTTCATGTTCCATATCAAATAGAATTTATTTTCGCAAAACCACTTTCAAAACTCCATTTAAGATTTATTTTTTGAGAAAACCAAATGTTTCATATTTTAGAGTTTTTGGTTGTAAATATTTTATTTTGAACACTAAAGATAATTTAGGTAAATTTGATGCCAAGTCTTATGAAGATATATTTATTGGGTATTCAAATTCTAACAAGGCCTATAGAGTCTTCAATAGGTCTACTTTGACATTGAAGAGTTATGCATGTCAAGTTTGAGGAATCTAATATTTTTGTAAAAAATATTGTAAAAATTGATTTCTTAGGTGAAGATATAGAGAAAATATTTTTGAAGGACTCATCAATGCAAGAAGACAAGCCAAAGGATGATGAATATAGTGAAATTCAAGATGTTGTACTGGAGCCAACACAACCACTTTTAAAGGATTGGAGATATGCTCTATATCATCCCAAGGAGCTCATCATTGGTGATGTATCCAAGGGGATAACTACTTGCTCCAAACTCTATGATATTTATGGCCATTTTGCATTCATTTTACATATTGAGTCTAAAACATCCTCGAAGCCGAGGGCGACTCATATTGGTTGCTTGCAATGCAACAAGAGCTTAATTAATTTGAGCACAAATCAAGTTTGGCACCTTATTCTTAGACCTCATGATAGACTAATCATTGGTACTAAATAGATTTTTAGGAATAAGTTGGATGAGTCGGGAAATGTTATTAGGAATAAATCTAGGTTAGTGACCCAAGGTTACATCCAAAACGAAGGTATCAATTTTGAGGAAACTTTTGTACCCGTAATACGGCTTGAAGCATGCTTGCTTTTGCTTCATTCAAATACTTTAAGTTTTTTCAAATGGATGTTAAAAGTGCATTTTTGAATGGTTTTATCGAAGAGGAGGTGTATGTTGAACAACCCCCTAGGTTTATTGAGCATATACATCCGGATTGTGTTTTTAAACTTGAAAATGCTTTATATGGTTTAAAACAAACTTGAAGAGTTTGATATGAAAGATGTTCTACTTTTCTTATTTCAAATGGTTTTGTGAAAGGCAAAATTGACACTACATTGTTTACAAAGCATTAGATAGTGAAATCGTTATTATGCAAATTTATGTTAATAATATCATTTTTGGATCTACTAATGAAGTGCTTTGTAAGGATTTTGAATCATGCATGAAAAAAGAGTTCGAAATGTCTATGATGGGAGAGCTCAGCTACTTTCTTGGACTCCAAATTAAGCAAACGAGTGATGAGATTTTCATAAATCAAGCCAAATACACAAGAGAGCTTATCAAGAAATTTAGGCTTAAAGATGCAAAGACAAGTAAGACATGGCTACCACAACATAACTTGACAAGGATGAACAAAATAAGAACATTGACATTAAATTCCATAGTAGCATGATTAGTAGTTTGCTTTACTTGACGGCTAGTAGGCCGAATATTATGTTTATGTTTATCTATGTGCTAGATTCTAATCTTATCTTAAAGAATCCCACTAGATTGTGGTACGCGTTATTAGATATCTTAAGGGCACTATTGAAATGAGCTGGTGGGATCCGAAGACCGGACAATTTTCAATGACGAGTTTTTTAGATACCGACTATGCTGGTTGTAGAGTGGATAGGAAGAGCACTTGTGGAACTTATCAATTTCTAGGAAATTGCCTTGTTTCGTGGTCTTCCAAGAAACAAAATTATGTAGTCTTCTCAACCGCTGAGATGGAGTATGTTACGGCCGGGGCTTGTTGTGCACAAGTCCTTTGGATAAAACATACTCTTCTTGAATATAATTTGCATTATGATCATATCAAAATACTTTGTGATAACACTAGTACTATTCATATGACCAAGAATGCAAGTCAACATAGTAAGACTAAGTACATAAAGATTCAATATCACTTCCTTAGAGATCACTATGAGAAAGAAGATATTGAAATTGATCATGTTTTCACCGATTTTTAACTTGTGGATATTTTTACTAAACCACTAGATTATAATAGATTTTCATTCATTTGTAGTGAGTTAAATGTGTATGAGTTAAATATTTGCATTACGGATTCATGAGTTTTGAAATTGCTTCATGTTTGTTTCATATTTTTAATTGATATACATATATTTTTATTGGTATCCTTCTGGGTTTTATATGTTTTTATTTCTTGTGTATTTTACTCCTTTTTTAGGCATGACAAAAAGGGGGAGAGTTTATGATATATTTTTTTGATATTTGATAGTTGAGTTTTTAAGTTTCTTGTTTTGCTATATCATGAACTTTATGTATTCCCATTTTCATTATCATGCTTATATGTAATGCCATGATTCATTATTTTCATTCATTGCATAATGTTTTTGGAGGAAAGAGGTATGGAAGGATGGTACGCTATTTATGCATATAATTCTAAATTGGTATATTCTTCGTATATGTATTTATGTGACTTGCTTACATTGACAAATCTATTTGTAGTCATAATGATTTCTTGTACTTGATAGATAGCATAACTTGAGGGAAAGCTTTTTCAAGCTCTTTCCTATCATTTATTTTAAATAACTCATATGCTTTGTCATCATTAAAAAGGGAGAGATTATTGGTCCAAGGTTACAATCATCGGTTTCTTGTTTTGATGATAACAAAACACATGTGGTCATTTAGTACTAATCAAGTTCAAGTGTTTAAGTGTGTTCAAGTTTCAAGAGGATTCAAGGAGTTTTCTTCCTCAAAGGAAATGTATATGAAGACTCGAGACTATTCAAGAAGGGATTGAAGCTCAAACGTTCTTGACGTCGCTATTGAAGAAGCCCACTTGAAGACTCTTGTAGTCATATCGAGCCTTGTAAGAAAATAGTATGTTTAAAGCGTAAAATATAGATTTGATGCTCAAGGAAGTCACACACACAAAAATAAACGTTTTCAAAATACAATTTTTCTCAGATTGGTGTTTTGCATGTTAGGTACTTAATACATTTTTCAATATTTTTGAAAATTTTATACCCTATTTAGAACATGTATTTCATTGACTATACATTGCTATTTCTCTTTAAAACCAATACAAAATATTACAAAAATAGTTTGCTATTCAAAAAACAGTCAGAGAAATGTCTTATAGCCTAGGTCGGTCGATTGACCGGTCGACTGTAGCCTATTATAAGGCAAGTCGGTTGACTGAGCGGTCAGAGCGAGCCTCTGGCTGGGGTTGGGCATGCTGTGCACGCTTGTTGGTCGACCGACTGGTCGACCGAGAACCCCAGCTGTCAATCAACATCGACTGGCTCAACCCAAGATACAGTTGGGGTCGGTCAACGGCTAGTTCAAAAATGAACTGTCGGTCGATCGGCCGGTCAATCAAAGTTCTGTCAGAAGCCCATAACGGCTAGTTTTTAAAATCTGTCTTTTCTTCTGATTTTTTCAACGAGCATTTTTGCTTTCTGTAATTACCTAGAGGAGGGGTGAATAGGTGATGAGCTAATCTAATGGTCAATTAAGCGGAATTAAAAACTTATTAATGCAAACTAAAAACTTCTTAAACTAAACACCACGTATAACACAAGAGTGTAGCCGGATTTCCCGCGAAGGGCTCTGAACTAACTCCTCAAGATTCCTCCAAATAAGAGTTGAGGTGCCGCGTTGGCTCTCTTGGTTGAATACAAGTGTTAGCAAACAAACTCCAAGCATATAACAATGTGAGCCCAAATATATATCTAACATATAAAGATGAAAGCAATATAAGCATGCAAGATATAAACAAGTAAGAGATAGAGAGAGAGAGAGAGCAATCGCAAACACGGGATATTTGTTTCGAGGTTCGAGCACACTTGCTCTACGTCCCCGCCTTCAACACTTGAAGGTTTTCCACTAAAATCGATCCCACCGGATCACTTGGTGCCGCAACACCTAACAGCTCTTTGGACTCTCTAGTCCCTCTCTTGTTACCGCAAGAACACACCGCAAGCCCAGTAGCTCGCCGAGGCCGCACCTCAAACAAATAATTCACACATGAACTCGAAACACCGCGAACCCGCAAGTCCGCCTCCTCAAAGTACAAAGTAAAGTCTTTGGTGATCACAACACTTTGATCACCGAAAAACAATCTCACAATAACACTCCTATAGGATGAATATATCAATGGATAGCTCAAGTGTTTGTGAAAAAAACAAAGATTGAAATTGTGGTGAAAAACACAAGAAAATCACTTTTGAAAACTCTTGATAAACTCTCCTTTTGAATGGAAGTATTTGGCTCTTAAATAAGTGGAGAAACCTCTTAAAAGAGTAAGAAAAATTACCTCTAAAACCACTTGAAAACTTGTTTAAAACAGTCCCCAAAAGCTCCCCTAAATAGGCTCCAAAAGTTAGCCGTTGGGAGCCAGGATGACCTGTCGGTCGACCGCCTGGTCGACCGGCAACAGTCAGAATTCTGACCGTTGAGTCACCGGTAGACCAGCCCGTTCGACTGAGGCCTGGAACAAAGAGCAGATCTCTCTGCCGGTCGACCGGCCCGGTCGACCGGGGCTTTCCAGAGAGCAGAAGCTCTCTGGCGGTCGACCGGGCCCTCCAGCTAAACTGGCGTACACGTTCTGTGCACGTCGATCGACTGACTCGGTTGACTGACTCGATTGACTGACTTTTAGCTCGGTCGACTGGTCCGGTCGACCGGCAGAAGCCAGAAAACAACTTTTAGGGATTGAAAAACTTGGCATTTTGACTTTGATAAAATCACAAAAAATCTACAAAAATAGGTTCAATATTATACTTTGATAAAAAACATGTTTGAGTAAAATCAATACATGTTACAAACATTTTGAACTATTTTTGTAACTTAAAATTTTAGCTAAAAACAAAAACTGTATTTTTCCAAATTCGTTTTTCTAAAACTTCTCCAAATACAAAAACAAGATATTTTAAACACTTTTAAAGCATGGTGTGTATGTATATGATCCACTACACATACATGATGAAATATCTATATTTTTGACATTAAGCTCTAAAACGGTTTTGGTTAAAAACACATGTATATAATAAACTCCGAAAACCAAACCGGTATTTTTCCAAAATGAAAAGTCTTTTCCAAAATGAAAATTCTTTTATGAAAACTCATCTAAATCAAGAGTGTGCTTGTATGGTATACTTGAGCAATCCACCAACTATTCTATTCTTTACATTTTAACTAAAATAAAATCTTAATAAAACAAACCTAGACACAAGTCTTGATCTTGAAGGTCTTCACTTGAAGTCTTCTTCTCCTCTTGACTTGGTCCAAACTTGATCCAACCAGCTAGAGTCCTCTTGACTACTTGATGTGGTCTTGATGCATAGGCTCTTGAATCAAACCGTGTTAGCTCCAAAACTTGACTTAAATCTTTTAATGAAGCTATACACCTACTAAGATCATGATCACAAATCTGAGACTAAATAAACACAAGATCATTAGTACTATAACTACTGAGTTGATCATCATCAAAACTAGAGTGATGGGCCTTTGGGCCAACAATCTCCCCCTTTTTGATGATGACAAAACTCATGGAGTTAAATATGCATGGATTAAAGTAAAGCTTCAAAGAAACTCCCCCTTAACTCATGCATCACAATAATCAAATAGATATGGCAATAAAGCACATGAATCTAAACAAACATGTATGCAAATATAAGGAGATAAACATGCCAATCAAGTATAAAACTCATCAAATTCTTTTCTTCTTTTTGCAAAACAAAACAATATGCATAAACAAGAAATCCTTCTCCCCCTTTATGTATAAAGCAAGAAAAACATGCATATATACTAAAATACTTCTCCCCCTTTTTGTCAATCATCAACAAAGGGATTAAAGTAAACACAAAATAATGTTCTCCCCCTTTTTGTCAAAAACAAAAAAATCAACAATGGGTGAACTCAAATCAACCAATAAAGAGATATATGCGATATACATTCATGAAGAAGAAGACGCTAAGTTAACTTCCCTACATATATGCATTACATGAAGAAGGGATGACAAGCCCTAATTCACAAAACACATAATATGCAATGCATAAGAGGAGATGTGAAGCCCTCCTACACACGTGTACCGCATAAAGAAGAGTTGTCAAGCTCCTTAATATAAGATACACTCAACATGAATCTATATGTAGAAGAGATGTTAAGCTCCCCTTGCATATAGGCAATACATATCAGAATATTTTTAATATTTCTTATTAAAATAAATTTTGAATTTTCTCAATAAAACAAATTTTGCTATATCTTAGTAAATCAAATTTTAAGATACCAATTGTAAATAATCATTACAAATTTTGAATTTTAATTGTAATTGAAACATCTTACCAATTGAAATAACAATGAAATTTTGATACTGATTGAGGTAGACCTGCACACAAGAATACAAAATTTCAAAACTTAAAAAATAGTGGTGCAAGGTGCTCAATTCTACCGTTATAGCAAGTGGCTATGCGGGTCGTGATCCACAAGCAGGGACTAGCGATGGAAGCTTTTTAGTAAGTCTTCTTTTAAGATACAAAGTATGGTTAAAGTTCTTCTTTAGTTCTTAAAAGAAAATGAAAAAGAGTTAAAGTCAAATTAGGAAGAAGATGGTAGATTAAGAAGATGGAAAAATGAAAAATAGATTATATATAAAGAAATAGAAAAGAGTGATAAAGATGGTTGGAGCTTGTGATATTGAAACTAAAGAATAAAAGAAAAGAAAGATAACCTAAAAATTACTTACCTCTTCTGTGCTCATATACCTTGGATCCGTTGCGACGACTTACCTTGTCTTTGAAGGAAATCAAGCATGGCGTATAGGATCTTCCCCATTCTCGATCTAAACTACAAATAAAAGGGCAAACTATACTAGCAAGAGAAGGGTTGTTCATCACCATAGGCCATCAAGGGCACTTGCAATGGCTAAGCAGTCTCGAGGCATCGGATTCTCTTAGATTGCAACACATCAGACGAGAGTAAAAAAAACAAGAGTAAAGAAAGAAAAAAAACTTTGATTCGATTCAAATAACAATGAAAGAAGAGATCACTTACATAGGTGTCACCTGCAGTACAAGCTTGCTCTCATTCCTCCATGAAAGTCGTCTCTCCTCTCGGTTACAAAAGTAAAAATTACATAAAAAGAAAACTAGAAACCTAAGTTACAAACTACAAATTATCCTAAGTTCTATTCTCTGCTTGGTCGTCTCCTTTGCCTTTGAGATTTCAGGCATTTATAGAAGAAATGTAGAGATTAGAGGAGTATGAAGATAAGGAAAGCGGGCTATTTCTGAATTTGAATCCTCCCCTTATCTCCAAACTTGATTTGATGTGGATATTCAGTTCTGATCTGTAATTTGTTTGCGTATTGATTGCTAACTATCACTTAATAAATGATAGAGTAAGAAATAGTGATCAACATAAGAGTTGTAGCCCTTTAAGTCAGCTTTCTGGATCATCTTGAATCATCAAATTTGAGATTCGGTAGCGAAAGTTATGATTCAAATACTAAAATGTATCCAGTCAGAATCTGAGTAAAACTTACTTCATCTCATCCATTGATCTTCTCTCTATCCATTTATCTTTCTGTATTTGATATTATCCTCGGTTGATCTTTAGCTAACCAAAATAGATTTATAAAAATTTGAATTTTATCGGTTTCCATTTAGTGTTATCTTTCTGATTTGCTCTGATCTTCAGCTGAACATTTGCCCCAATCCTTGATTTGTTCTAACTAGATCTGGGATCATCCTCAGCTAACCAAATAGATCCAGTTAAATTTAATTTTAACTGGTATTTATTTAGTTTAATCCCCTTTCTCTTCATTATTATCTTCTGCAAAATAGGTATTTAAGATAAGAAAATTAGCAGATTTATTACACGATAAAAGTAGGAGTGTAATGAAAAGAATATAAAACATATGTACGATCACACCCCCACACCTATCTTTTGCTCGTCCTCGAGCAAAACAACTAAACTATAGTAAAAATTATTAGACCACTTTCGCAGGTCACGCGATTGCACTAAGCATGTGCAATAAGCCGTTAAACCTTTAGGTTTCCCCTAGAGGATGAGTTTTGTCTCGTGAGGGTTTTCAGTGGATTACACCCACAAAATCCATAAAGAAAGAGAAACAAAGAGTTAGTATTTTCGAAAAGCATTTTGAAAGAGAAAAATATTTGAAATATAATTGTAAGATTTAAGTAATCTATAAGTTATAGGAAAACTGAATTTTTCATTCCTAAACTTAGTATCTATTCAAAAATTTGTTATCAATCAAAGTAAGGGGTCAAATTGTACTTCTCATCTAGTCTATTACTTTACCCTAAGTCATATGCACCTTGTGACAGTGAAAATTTTGACTAAGGGTTCTTTAACTCTAACTCTTATGCCTTATTTATTTATATATATATATTTTTGGTGGTATTATTCCTTAATTCTATTAGGCTTTCTAATATGCCAATGTAACGAGCCTTTAATCGATGACTCCCAAACCAAACGGTCTTAGGGTACCAGGTGAGAAAACACCCCAAGGACTTAAGGACTCGAGCAAATAAGGCCACAAAACTAAGGATTCTATTATATGAACCACTTTTAGGCGTGAATACTTATGCTTTATTAGGCACAAATACCTAGCTTAATCAGAGGATTTCTTTTAATATATATATTTTTTCTCAAACTTATCTAATCATCTTTCGCATAAATACCAAGGCTTACTTAGGCCAAAGCACCTAGCTAATCAATAATTAGATTTGTTCATCTTCTTTTTTTTTGTAAGGTATAAGAATCTATGTTTTTGAACCCTAAGTGTGTAACTGTATGAAGTGTGCATATTTCATCAAGGTAAAGATCAAGACTAAATTACTTTGACAAATTATCTTCCTAACCCTAAAAATCAAACAAATAATCTTATTTTGACCAAGTATAAGAAATCCTAGTTTTGATTTTCCTATTCCTTAAAATTGACTCAATTTCTTACAAAAAATATGTCAAAATATTGTTTCTATTTTCAAAAAGTTTTCTAAAGTAAAGAAAATGTTAATTTTTTTTAATAAAAAGAAAAACCTAAGTTATGTTAGAACCCTCACCCACACCTATCTTATGTATTGTCCTCAATGTATGAATTAATGCATAGATGCATGAAAAAGAAGATAGGGAAGGAAAATACTACCTTAAGGTGGTGGTTCCGGTGGTGATCTGATTGGTCCACGAAATGCGGCCCAATCGACTTTTCGTGGAGTTCGGAGGAACCCACCAGAAATTTCTCTAATATAACCCACTAAAATGATATATACATGAATGATTTTTATTAAATATTTTACCCCATCTAATTTCCAAATTCCGTATTTAATTTCAGAGTCAATTTTGTCAACCACCTTGTCCCAAAATGGAGTGTGAAAAGATAGAATGATTGACTTGGACTTTGAAAATACAGGAACTAATACCGACTCAGGAAAGTGACTTAAGTCAAGTAAAGGCTCAGGAGTCGAGATTGGTTCAGAAAGTAGGTCCAAATCAAGAACTTGAAACTCAGGTCCACATTCATTTTCCCACAATAGAATGTGACTTAATATTGGTGATTCAAGTTTAAGAATAACAGGTATGGGAATCAAAACTGACTTTAAAATATTATTCAAATCGGGTAACAAAACAGGAGTCAATATTGATTCGGGAATTTGAACTGGATCACAAATTTGAGAATCTAGGTCACATTTCTCATTGAGTTCAATTTCATAAAAATGAGAACTTGCCAATTTGTCAATGAGACTTTCAAAAGTATGAAATTGGTCAAGTTCAATAAAATGATCATCAAATATGGGCGATTCAATTTCATTATGAATTGGCACAGGATCCAATGTTGACTCGAAAAAAAATTGAAATCAGGTGAAGACACGGAGTCATAATTGAATCAGGAAGTAGAATTGAATCACTAAGTTGAGGTTCATGATCATATTCATTCTCAAGTTCAATTTCAGGAAAGGGATAACTTCCTAAACTGTCAATGTCATTTTCAAAATTTGGAGTTTGGGGAAGTTCAAATAATTGTTCTGAAATGGAACCTTATTTTCCAAAACAACATGACTCTTCGGCTCTAACAAAATGGTTAGCGACATCAGAACTGGCCAAACGGTGAGATGTAGAGTTTGGACCATCATATCTATGTCATGATTACGAGCGTTTTGAGCCTGAGTCATGGCTTTAAGCATCTTTTCATAGTTGTTTGGTTCATCGTTTTGTTGAAAAGATGAAGTGTTGTTTTGGAATTGGTGGTGAAATTGTGAGACCATCAGATTTTGTGATTTTTGTTTGGACTCACGCATACTCATTTCCAAAATTGATGGTTTTCTATTTTGGACTGGTGGAACTAAGTATGAATCTTGAAAATATTGTGGACAAGGTGGATAAGGAGGACAAGTTGGTTAAAAATTGGATTCGGGGGAGGTGAATCCCCATTGACTCTGTGAAGAGTTGAAATTATTCTGGAAATTATGGTCATAAGATTGAGGGCATGGGTTATATTGATCCGGATAAGACCAATCCGGCACACTAAGTTGGTTAAAGTTATGATATGCCGGGTTGGTAATATCTACAAAAGAGGTTGGTGTGTAATATGAATTATCATTAAAATTGAAAAAATTGTTGTTATAAGCCATATCACACAATAAAATACAAACAAAGAAAACAAAAACAAACAAATAAGCAAACAAAAAAGAAAAAATTCTAACCTAAGTTAGGGTAGACCTTTGACCTAGACCACTCCTAACTGGTTAGACTGTCCATAGGAAGTATAATGCAAACTTTGACCACAAGCTAATCAATCAGGTCAGGGCAAAATTGGTGGGAGGTTATCCGTCAAAGACGTTCCTTAATTAAGTAACCACTAACCTTCGAGCTTTCGGCCCTTAATCCCCTTCCTAGATACTGATTTGGCATGAGTCAAACTCCAACACCTTTCCCCTTAGGATAATCTCCTAATTGAGTCCGAGATGTCCCTAGGGCCAACGTCTACTTATTTTTAGTTAGGCTTGGGTTAGTGAGTGAGGAGATTGTTTGTGGGCTAAGGGAGGGTCATGACTTTCCCACCTTATCTTGTTGATAGGACAAGCCCTTAAATCAACTTAGTGCAGTGTACAAGTATATAGAAAAAAGTAACATTCAAGCAATCATACAAGAATGAACCTTATACTAAATGCTATGCACACATACCTTGACTCCAGCACTCTTCAACAGTAAATAGAAAATGAAATGAAATAGACACGTGCTTAAATGCAAAGTCTAAATCATTTTTAGCATTTACAATCAACTTTTTATTATTGTGTTAAAAATATATATACAGTGAGTCAAATAAGGAGATAAATGCTACAGAAATTCAGATTTTCAATTCAGCCAACCTGCAAAAATACAGGTTAGTAGTTCACTCAGTTTTGCCACCGGAATGTATCAAATCTGAGGGCTTCTTGGCTCTGCTTTCTTGAGCAGAGTCCAAGGCCACTTATGTGTCCACTGCAGCAAGAATTCCTTGTTGTTAAATCTGTACAAAAATTAAAGAAGAAAGTTAACCAAAAAAGTAAACTTTTAAAGAGAGTAACTTACCGTCCCTCCCCGGCAACGGCGCCAAAATTTGATTGAGGTAGACCTGCACACAAGAATACAGAATTTCAGAACTTAAAAAATAGTAGTGCAAGATGCTCAATTCTACCGCTATAGCAAGTGGCTATGCGAGTCGTGATCCACAAGCAGGGACTAGCGATGGAAGCTTTTTAGTAAGTCTTCTTTTAAGATACAAAGTATGGTTAAAGTTCTTCTTTAGTTCATAAAAGAAAAAGAAAAAGAGTTAAAGTCAAATTAGGAAGAAGCTGGTAGATTAAGAAGATTGAAAAATGAAAAATAGATTATATATAAAGAAATGGAAAAGAGTGATAAAGATGGTTGGAGCTTGTGATATTGAAACTAAAGAATAAAAGAGAAGAAAGATAACCTAAAAATTAATTGTTGGCCCAAAGGCCTTCCACTCAAGTTTTGATGATGATTAACTCATGTAGTTATGTGTACTAATTATCTTGTGATGTTTAAGTTTCAGATCATTAATCAAGATATTAGTTGGTGAAAGCTTCCACACATCTTTCACATGTTGATTCAAGAGCCCGAGCGTCAAAGATCATACATTGCACTTGCTCGGTGAATCAAGAGTTTTTGGATCGAGCCGTCTTGGAGATTGCGCTCTAGCTTGGAGATTGCGCTCTACAAGAAGACTTAGGTATCCATAGTTTTAGTTTGGGTTTAGATCCTAATTGTAAAGATTAGAATAGTATGATAAGCTCAAGTTCACAACACACACCTTTCATGTTTTGATTTTCGGTTTTAGGTTTAACCGATCTTGGTTTTCATGAATAGACCGATCTTGGTTTTCATGAATAGATTTTTTATCAAAACAAGTTTACATGGTTTATGTATATTAGATTTGTTCTATATACATGCATGCTTCAATTGTTTAAACAAACTTTGTTTGATAATCTATTCCATGTGTTTTATGTTTTGGTATTTACAACAAAACATTTTTTTGGACTTAATGACAAAAATCATGATATATATATGTTTCTTGTATATTGAATTTCTATTCATATACAATATGCTTCAAAGTGTTTAAATATCATATTTTTGTATCATGGATGAGTTTTAGACAATGTGTATTTTCTATTCAAAATACAAGGTTTTGGAAAATACGGTTTTTGGTTTTTGGCAAAATTTCTATGACACAAAAATAGTCAAATATGTTTGAAATTTGTGTTAGGATTTTTAACACAAGTTTGTATTTCAATATAAAATGATAAAACTATTTTTGTGGAATTTTAGAGATTTTGTGGGATTTATTGGAATATTTTTTTTACCTCAGATTTCTGACCCATTTGCTGCCTGCCAGGCTAGTTCGGTCGACCGTATCGGTCGACCGCATGTAGCCGGTCGACCGTCACGGCCGACCGACGACGTGCACAAACCTGTGCACGTTTTTGGCACAGTCAGCGGTCGACCGGAACGGTCGACCGGAGCAGAATAGTCTGCTCTCGGGATTATTCGGTCGACCGGGCCGGTCGACCGCTAGTTGCCAACGGTCAAAAATTGACCGTTGGACGGTCGACCGGGCCGGTCGACCGGAAGGCTATTTCTGGCAAATTTCTGTCAACGGCTATTTTCTGATAATTGCCTATAAATACCCCATTTGTAAGAGTTTTTCTCTAAGAATTTTTGTGCGAATTTTTCCACTCTCTCAGGTGTTTTTGCTGCAATCAAAATAGGTTTTTGGATTCAAATTGAACAATACATTTGGTGTTTTTGTTAGGGTTTGAAAATCAAAGAAAGGGTTTTTGGGAAAGGATTTTGATTGAACTTCTCTATCTTTGTTTCAGTTTTTCCCAAGGATTTTTCTTTGTGATTTCTGATTTCCATTCCTTTGGTTTTCTCCACACTTGAGCAAAAATCTACTATCTATATCTATAGGATATTTGTGTGGGAAGAAGAAGTTGTTTGTGGTTGTTATTGTGACCACCAAGTTGTAACCCAATCTTTTCTTAGCTTTGTGCTTTGGGTTGTATCCCTCTTGTTGAGAGGTGATCCTTGTATTGGTTAGTGATTGGGAGTTTGTTGTATTGGTTTGGAATTTGCCTCAAGGAGGAGGTTGAGATTGTTGGATTGGAGTTGTGCCTCAAGGAAAAGGTTGTATTTGTAAGGAGGGGAGTTGGGAACTCCTTGTAATTGTGATTGCCCCAAATCCTCGGTGGAGGTTCCCTTAGTGGGAGTCCTTAGTGGACAAGCTAGTGGATTGGAAATCCTTCGTGTGTCGAAGGCGGGGATGTAGAGCTGGGTGCTCGAACCTCGATAACATATCCTTGTGTTTGCGTTTGATCTATTGGCTCTCTATCTCTCTCTCTTTACTTTGTGCCTTGCATTTCTACTTATTTTGCTCATTCATATTGCTTGGCTTGGTTGTGTGTGCATCACTTGTTGATCACACTTGAGTGTATTTGCATTAAGTTTTTAAATTCCGCATTTAGTTCATAGATTAGCATTGTCACCTATTCACCCCCCCCCTCTAGGTGACTTTTCAATTGGTATCAGAGCTAGCGCTCCTGATATTTAGGTTTAACCACCTAGGAGTGTGATCTTGGTTTGCTAATCTTCATTTGCATTTTCATTTGCACACATATAGTTGCACTTATGGCTAGCCCTCCCATGTTTGACCATACTAGACTTGACTCTTGGAAAGTTAACATGACTAGATATTTAAAAACACTAGGTCATCTAGTTTATCAAGCCATCACCATAGAAGCCCTCCCTAATACTAGTAAGCATAAGAAGGCCAATGCACTTGCACTTCAAACACTTAGAGCATCTTTTGATAATAATCTCTTACTTGTTTTTGATAGTTTTAACTCGGCTTTTGCAGTTTGGAGCGTCTTGACATCTCCGGAGCTTCCAAGGATCATCAACAATATGAGGAGATCTAGGAGAGATGTATCCGAAGAGCCTTGTTTCAGGCATATGGGAATGACTCCAATGAGGTACAATCAGACTCTCAAATACATGATAGCTCTTATTGCCATGGATGTTTTGAGGTTCAAAATTTAAATGTTGAACTTGCTTCTAAGCTTGAAAAATTCTTGGAAAAACATAACTCTTTGAAAGAAAAACATTTTGATTTACAAAAAGAAATGAAGGATTTATGCTCTACTTTTGAAACCGTTTTGCAAGAGAAGGAAGAGATTACTAGTGAATGTGACTCACTAAGATCTCAACTAGACATTGCTTTAAAAGAAATTGAAGTTTTAAAAGGCAAAAATGATTGTGATGATATTTTGGAGCACAATGAGATTTTATCCTCAAGATTGGATTGTGTTTTCAAAGAAAACCTTACTTTGAAAAATAAAATTGATTCTATTACTAAAGAATTGAATTTGGTTTTGTCTGAAAATGAATCTTTGCAAAATGATATTGATTTGCATGTTTGTCATGCTAATGTAGCTTCTACTTCTTGCACTCCTATAGCATGTTCCACTTTGTCTTCTAGCATAGAAAATGATATAAATAATTTGAAGAAAAGTGTTGATTGTTTGGGCTCCACCTTGAGCCATTGTGCCATGAATCACACACGTTTGGAAACCTTGATTCGCAAGAAACAAGTTCCAACCTTGCATGCACACCCATCTAGGCATACACATGCTTCTCATGATCACCATCATCATATGTATGCTCACGTGTACACATGTACACATTGTGGTCGAAAAGGCCACCTTGCTAGATTCTGTTATGATCGTTTACATTTTGAAAATTTAGCAAATAATCTTGTTTGGGTTAGAAAGGATACTAACCCCCGTGGACCCACTAGAAAATGGGTACCAAAAACCACCTCTTTGACTTTTGATGTAGGTGGGAGCTCTCGCATCACTTGAGGGCATTGGTGCCTTGAGGTGGATGCATTCTAAGCTTAAAAGAGAACCATTTGGATGCTTCACTCTCAAGGAGATTTGGTGGAAGGACCACCGTGTTTTGGAGAACTAGAGATGCACCTTCATTGGTTTTGGTATCATTCTCTAACTCCCATTTATTATTTACTTGCTTTTTAGATCATTCATTTATAGCATGTTGTGTTTTGATGTTCATTATGATTATGCCTTGTTCATTAGACTTGAGTTATACATGTTTAGTTACTTGAGCACCCATGTTTCATATGGATCTATATTTAGTGTTCACTTCTTGTTTAAGATAACATGTATGCCCTAGATCTAATGCACATGCATATGCATAACGATCATATGATGTTCATGATTCCATGATTTTTGTTTAGATGATTATATGGATGTTTGTGATATATCTTGTGTGCATTTCATCATTGCACTTTATTCATTCTTTGTTCGATCTATTCTCATACAACAAGGTTGCATTGCGCACCTCTAACCCATTCAAGGGGAATCAGGAGGAAGGAGTTCAGAACCCTTCACGGGGTATACGGCTCTTAGTCTTGTTTTGAGAGATCGTTGCATCATACATCCATCTTAGTTTTAAAAGGTCATTAATACTTCATATTTTTGATTAATATGATCATATTGATTTTTGACCCGTTTTATGCCTCATGATTTGATTACTTGCTTGAATGTTAGTTTTCATTAAAGACTAGGATTTATGCTTGTACAACTAGTGAGCTACAAATAGACCTTTATATATTTGTGCTTGAACGCTCTTTTGTAGTCATTTGATGTACTAGTATAGTCTAGTTTTGATGATTCATGCATTTGACTTGTATTCCTCATTTTTAATGTGTTTCTATGATCTTGTGGTTGACTTCATGTATATGTCTATCTTGTCCAAATTATTGTTTATACATATACATCCTTGAGTCACGTGCCTTCATGCATATACTTTTGTGGACTCTTCATGTTTAGGATATGTATGTATACTTTAGTTTGTACATGACATACATATGCCTTGAAGTTTAAATCGTTTGGATGAATTTCATGTTTTTAATATTGAGCTTGATTGTCCATTTTCATGTTGATATGTTTCTCACAACACTTGTACACTCACTCTATCTATGTTTTCTCATGACTTAGTTTTCATGAGTACAAGTTATGCTATATGGATTTTGAGTGTTTTAGTGCCATGTGGTTTACATGTGTCTTCATGAAAATTTTTTTGGATCTCATACTAGTTGATTCATATAACTAGTTATGATATTCTTCCTTGGTAGAGATTTTCAAACATACTACATTTTCAAACCTATTTTTGAAAACCCCTACCATCAATGGGCGGTTGGATGGGAGATCATGTTCTTGTATGCTTTATAATGAAAATCCTTTTTATCTTGAACCATGATTGGGTGGTAGGTTATATGAGTCATACACTTGTATTTATTGTTGTTTCAATTGGTATCATTGAATTCTTTCAATTGGTATCGATATGACATCTTTTTGTATACTCATATATGTTTGTATTTTATATATGTATGCTTGCACTTCATATAGTATCAAATTTCAATTGATATCTATCTTTTACATACATATATAAATGATTTATTTGTGCTTCAAGATATCACAAATTTTGCTTAGCTTGAACTTTTCAAATTGAAACAATGTTAAAGCAAATTTTCAATTGAGTTAATTTTCAATTGGTATCTTATTTCAAGCATATGCATACTTTCATTTGGTATTTCATAAAGGGGGAGAAAACTAGTATTTCATTTTTCAAATTGGTATTTTATCTTTCAATTGATATTTTTTTTGGTATTCCACTCCCTTGCTTTATGATAGAAAATAAAGATTTCAATTGGCAAAGAAATAACTTCAATTGGTATCTTGTGTTTTAAAGAATAATAGTTTCATTTGGTATCAAGATTTGTTTTTAAGGAAATTCAAAATTTGTATTATTTAATTCCAAAATTGGTATCTTGTTTGTTTGTTTACAATTGGTAGGTTATTTGTTTACTTACTAATTGGTATCAAGATTTTCATTTTTTTTTTGTGTTTTCAATTGGTATATGTTCTCGTTTTGATTTCAATTGATTTATTGTTTTTTCAATTGGTATCAATATACACTTCATTGCCACATTTTTTTTGGTATCATATTTGATTTAACCCTTTATTAGTTCTTTGTTTTGAACAAAAAGGGGGAGAAATATACATTTTTTGTGTTTTCAATTGGTATATAACCCAATTTTATATATTGTTTTTGAGTTTATTTTTAACCCTTTTTGATGATTGACAAAAAGGGGGAGAAGAATTTGAGTTTTATATGCATATTTGTGTTTGCATATAGTTTACATTTGATGAAAAGAAGCCTTGTTTATATGCATGTCTATGCATGTTTTATGTTTCATTTTTATTGGTATCAAGAGCATGTTTTGATATTGTTTTATCAAGAGCATGTTTTGATATTGTTTTAAACACATATAAACATGTTGTTAAGAACATTCATTGCATATCTTATATGTTTTATTGTTATGCATGAGTTAAGGGGGAGCTTCTTTGAAGCTTTACTTTAATCCATGCATATATAACTCCATGAGTTTTGTCATCATCAAAAAGGGGGAGATTGTTGGCCCAAAGGCCTTCCACTCAAGTTTTGATGATGATTAACTCATGTAGTTATGTGTACTAATTATCTTGTGATGTTTAAGTTTCAGATCATTAATCAAGATATTAGTTGGTGAAAGCTTCCACACATCTTTCACATGTTGATTCAAGAGCCCGAGCGTCAAAGATCATACATTGCACTTGCTCGGTGAATCAAGAGTTTTTGGATCGAGCCGTCTTGGAGATTGCGCTCTAGCTTGGAGATTGCGCTCTACAAGAAGACTTAGGTATCCATAGTTTTAGTTTGGGTTTAGATCCTAATTGTAAAGATTAGAATAGTATGATAAGCTCAAGTTCACAACACACACCTTTCATGTTTTGATTTTCGGTTTTAGGTTTAACCGATCTTGGTTTTCATGAATAGACCGATCTTGGTTTTCATGAATAGATTTTTTATCAAAACAAGTTTACATGGTTTATGTATATTAGATTTGTTCTATATACATGCATGCTTCAATTGTTTAAACAAACTTTGTTTGATAATCTATTCCATGTGTTTTATGTTTTGGTATTTACAACAAAACATTTTTTTGGACTTAATGACAAAAATCATGATATATATATGTTTCTTGTATATTGAATTTCTATTCATATACAATATGCTTCAAAGTGTTTAAATATCATATTTTTGTATCATGGATGAGTTTTAGACAATGTGTATTTTCTATTCAAAATACAAGGTTTTGGAAAATACGGTTTTTGGTTTTTGGCAAAATTTCTATGACACAAAAATAGTCAAATATGTTTGAAATTTGTGTTAGGATTTTTAACACAAGTTTGTATTTCAATATAAAATGATAAAACTATTTTTGTGGAATTTTAGAGATTTTGTGGGATTTATTGGAATATTTTTTTTACCTCAGATTTCTGACCCATTTGCTGCCTGCCAGGCTAGTTCGGTCGACCGTATCGGTCGACCGCATGTAGCCGGTCGACCGTCACGGCCGACCGACGACGTGCACAAACCTGTGCACGTTTTTGGCACAGTCAGCGGTCGACCGGAACGGTCGACCGGAGCAGAATAGTCTGCTCTCGGGATTATTCGGTCGACCGGGCCGGTCGACCGCTAGTTGCCAACGGTCAAAAATTGACCGTTGGACGGTCGACCGGGCCGGTCGACCGGAAGGCTATTTCTGGCAAATTTCTATCAACGGCTATTTTCTGATAATTGCCTATAAATACCCCATTTGTAAGAGTTTTTCTCTAAGAATTTTTGTGCGAATTTTTCCACTCTCTCAGGTGTTTTTGCTGCAATCAAAATAGGTTTTTGGATTCAAATTGAACAATACATTTGGTGTTTTTGTTAGGGTTTGGAAAATCAAAGAAAGGGTTTTTGGGAAAGGATTTTGATTGAACTTCTCTATCTTTGTTTCAGTTTTTCCCAAGGATTTTTCTTTGTGATTTCTGATTTCCATTCCTTTGGTTTTCTCCACACTTGAGCAAAAATCTACTATCTATATCTATAGGATATTTGTGTGGGAAGAAGAAGTTGTTTGTGGTTGTTGTTGTGACCACCAAGTTGTAACCCAATCTTTTCTTAGCTTTGTGCATTGGGTTGTATCCCTCTTGTTGAGAGGTGATCCTTGTATTGGTTAGTGATTGGGAGTTTGTTGTATTGGTTTGGAATTTGCCTCAAGGAGGAGGTTGAGATTGTTGGATTGGAGTTGTGCCTCAAGGAAGAGGTTGTATTTGTAAGGAGGGGAGTTGGGAACTCCTTGTAATTGTGATTGCCCCAAATCCTCGGTGGAGGTTCCCTTAGTGGGAGTCCTTAGTGGACAAGCTAGTGGATTGGAAATCCTTCGTGTGTCGAAGGCGGGGATGTAGAGCTGGGTGCTCGAACCTCGATAACATATCCTTGTGTTTGCGTTTGATCTATTGGCTCTCTATCTCTCTCTCTTTACTTTGTGCCTTACATTTCTACTTATTTTGCTCATTCATATTGCTTGGCTTGGTTGTGTGTGCATCACTTGTTGATCACACTTGAGTGTATTTGCATTAAGTTTTTAAATTCCGCATTTAGTTCATAGATTAGCATTGTCACCTATTCACCCCCCCCCCCCTCTAGGTGACTTTTCATTAATTACCTCTCAGTGCTCATATACCTTGGATCCGTTGCGACGACTTACCTTGTCTTTGAAGGCATTCAAGCATGGCGTATAGGATCTTCCCTATTCTCGATCTACACTACAAATAAAATGGCAAACTATACTAGCAAGAGAAGGGTTGTTCATCACCATAGGCCATCAAGGGCACTTGTAACGGCTAAGCAGTCTCGAGGCATCAGATTCTCTTAGATTGCAACAGAGGAGAGTAAAAGAAAACAAGTGTAAAGAAAGAAAAAGAAATTTTGATTCGATTCAAATAACAATGAAAGAAGAGATTACTTACACTGGTGTCACCTGCAGTGCAAGCTTACTCTCATTCCTCCATGAAAGTCGTCTCTCCTCTCAGTTACAAAAAGTAAAAATTACATAAAAAGAAAACTAAAAATCTAAGTTACAAACTACAAATTATCCTAAGTTCTATTCTCTGCTTGGTCGTCTCCTTTGCCTTTGAGATTTCAAGTATTTATAGAAGAAATGTAGAGGTTAGAGGAGTATGAAGACAAGGAAAGCAGGTTATTTCTGAATTTGAATCCTCCCCTTATCTCCAAACTTGATTTGATGTGGATATTCAGTTCTGATCTGCAATTTATTTGCGAGTTGATTGCTAAATATTGCTTATCAAATTACAGAATTAGAAATAGTGATAAACATAAAAGTTGTAGCCATGTAAGTCAACTTTCTGGATCATCTTGAATCATCAAATTTGAGATTTGGTAGCGAAAGTTATGATTCAAATATTAAAATATATCCAGTCAGAATCTGAGTCAAACTTGCTTCATCTCATCCGTTGATCTTCTCTCTATCCATTTATCTCTCTGTATTTGATATTATCCTCGGTTGATTTTTAGCTAACCAAAATGGATTTATAAAATATGAATTTTATTGGTTTCCATTTGGTGTTATCTTTCTGATTTGCTCTGATCTTCAGCTGAACATTTGCCCCAATCCTTGATTTGTTCTTACTTGATCTGGGATCATCCTCAGCTAACCAAATAGATCAAGTTAAATTTGATTTTAACTGGTATTTATTTGGTTTAATCCCCTTTCTCTTCATTATTATCTTCTGCAAAATAGGTATTTAAGACAAGAAAATTAGCAGATTTATTACACGATAAATGTAGGAGTGTAATGAAAAGAATGCAAAACATATGTACGATCAGATACAAATTGTAATCTTGATACCAATGAAAGAAAGTATTTTATATTTTGATACCAATATAAATTTTCATGGATACCAATTAAAATAAATAGATCAATAGATATCAATTGAAACATATTGTACATTTTGATATCAATAAAAATACTAATTGTAAAAAAATACCAATTGAAGATAATGCATAAGCTTATAAAAAAATATCAATTGAGAAATCAATTAAAAATTAAGATTTGAATTAAGCTTAGCATAAACATACTTTGTGCTTTAAACATGTAAATATCTTGAAAATCAAGCACAAACAAATCATATATATGTATGAAAAGAGAATACCAATAGAAATTGATATTATTTGAAATGAAGCATATATATATAGAAAACAAAATATGAGTATATACAAAAATAAACATCAATTGAGATACCAATTGAAAATAACAATGTAAATCAAGTATATAACTCATAATTACCACCCTTTTTATGCACAAGATAAAAGATTTTCAATAAGGCTTACAAGGCATACTCGCCCATCCGTCCTCCCTTTAAGAAAGGGGTTGGTAGGGATTTTCAAAAACTAGAGTTTGAAAGTATTGAAAACACTACCAAATGAAGAATACATAACTAGTTAAAATAATTTTTGAAAAACTAGTTAATGATCCTTCAAAAACATGAAACCAAATCATATGTATATCATGAAGCATTTAAAATATATAAAGTTTGACACTCGAAATCTATAAGGCTCAAAATAATTATGAAATAAAGTCATGAATAAACAAATAAAGTGTGAGTGCACAAAAATCATGTAATTAGCATTTTCATGAAAATAGTCAAAGAAGCTCAAAACAAAAATCATTTTATCATAAAAATCATTTTTCATTTAAAAAATAAACTTCTAGGTATATGTATGATTTATCCAAAACTAATAATATGCATACATATCCCAAACATAAAAAGAATCCATATATATTTATTAGTTTTGACTAAAAATACCATATACTGAAGTAAAACATGAAAATAGGCAAAATAAGTGTAAATGAGGAAATCATCAAAACTAGGCTATACATGTGTATATAGTGAGTAAAAATGAGCAATGAAGTGCAAACATATATAAATCAAATGTGGCTCACTACGTGTACATGCATATATCCAAGTTTTGATAAAAACTACATTTAAACAAGTTATATACCACATGAAGCCTAAAACATAAAACATGAACATTTTAACAAACACTAAAACATGCAAAAAAATATCATCAAATGAAAGCATGTAAATAAATTAGGAGTTTTAGAGATAATTACCAACACATGAACTACACTCTAAGTCTCCAAAATATGGTGGTCGTCCCACCAAACCTCCTTGATAGCAGTGCATCAAATGTGTGTCCATCAAATCCATGTGCAGCCACTACCAAGGCACCAACTGTAATCACCTAGAGGGGGTGAATAGGTGATGAGCTAATCTAAAGGTCAATTAAAGCGGAAATAAAACTTATTTAATGCAAGCTAAAACTACTTAAACTAAACACCACGTATAACACAAGAGTGTAGTCGGATTCCTCGTGAAGGACTTTGAACTAACTCCTCAAGATTCCTCTAAATAAGAGTTGAGGTGCCGCGTTGGCTCTCTTGGTTGAATACAAGTGTTAGCAAACAATCCCCAAGCATATAACAATAAGCACACAATATTTCAAGCATATAAAGATAACGACAATATGAGCATGCAAGATATAAAGATAAGTAAGAGATAGAGAAAGCAATCTCAAACACGAGAGATTTGTTTCGAGGTTCGAGCACACTTGCTCTACGTCCCGCATTCAACACTATGAAGGATTTTCACTATAAACCGATCTCACCAGATCACTCAGTGCCACAACACCTACAAGGCGAGTTCACACTTGAACTTCTTGGACTCTCTAGTCCCTTTACTCGTTCTCGCAAGAATACACCGCAAGCCTACTAGCTCGCCGAGGCCGCACCTCAAACACCGAGTTCACACTAGAACCCAAAACAATGCGAACACGCACGTCCGCCTCCTCAAAGCAAAGAAGAAGTCTTTGGTGATCACAACACTTTGATCACCTAAAAACAATCTCATAATAACACTCCTATAGGATGAATATATCAATGGATAGCTCAAGTGCTTGTGAGAAAAACAAGGATTGAAATTATGGTGAAAACACAAGAAAATCCCTTTTTAAAACTCTTGATAAACTCTCCTTTTGAATGGAAGTATTTGGCTCTAAAACAAGTGGAAAACCTCTTAAAAGAGTAGAAAAAACTAGCGCCAAAAACCCACTAAAAATCTTGTTGAAACAGTCCATATAAGTCCCCCCCTTTTTATAGGCTAGAAAAACTAGCCGTTGGGGTAATTTTTCACCCAGACGGCTATCGGTCGATCGGCCCCGTTGACCGCCAACGGTCAGATTTCTGACCGTTGGAGCCTTGGTGGACCGGCCCGGTCGACCGTGGCCTGGAACATAGAGCAATGCTCTCTGCTGGTCGACCGGCCCGGTCGACCGGGGCTTTCCAGATAGCAGAAGCTCTCTGGCGGTCGACCGGGTCGGTCGACCGGCCCTCTAGCCAAAACTGGCGTGCACATTCTGTGCACGTCGGTCAACCGACTTGGTCGTTTGACTTCTAGCTCGGTCGACCGGCAGAAGCCAGGACAGGTTATTTAAGGGATTAAAAGGTTGACTTTTTATCTAAAATAAAATCCCATAAATTCACGAAAAATCTACAAAAATAGGTTCAATATTATACTTTGATAATCAAACATGTTTGAGTAAAATCAAGACATGTTACAAACAATTTGAACTATTTTTGTAACTTATAAATTTTGGCTAAAAACAAAATCTGTATTTTTTCAAAATAGATGTTTTCAAAACTTATTTTTCTAAAACTTCTCCAAATACAAAAATAAGATATTTTAAACACTTTTAAAGCATAGAGCGTAGGGATATGATCCACTACACATATATGATGAAATATCTATATTTTTGACATTAAGCACTAAAACGATTTTGGTTAAAAAGCACATGTATATAATAAACTCCAAAAACCAAACCGGTATTTTTTCAAAATGAAAATTCTTTTCTAAAATGAAAATTCTTTTATGAAAACTCATCTAAATCAAGAGAGTGTGTGTGTATATGGTATACTTGAGCAATCCACCAACTATTCTATCCTTTACATTTTAACTAAAACAAAATCTTAGCAAAACAAACCTAGACACAAGTCTTGATCTTGAAAGTCTTCACTTGAAGTCTTCTCATCTTATTGACTTGGTCCAAACTTGATCCAAAGAGCTAGACTCCTCTTGAGTACTTGATGTGATTTTGATGCATAGGCTCTTGAATCAAACCGTGCTAGCTCCAAAACTTGACTTTAAATCTTTTGTTGAAGCTAAACACCAACTAAGATCTTGATCATAAATCTGAGACTAATTAAACACAAGATCATTAGTACTATAACTACATGAGTTGATCATCATCAAAACTAGAGTGATGGGCCTTTAGGCCAACACCAACTCACTCACGTCGTGTGAGAGCCCGCACCTACATCAAATACACAAGGTGGGGACTTTGGTACCCATTTTCTTTTGGGTCCACGGGGGTTAGCATCTAATAGAACCCAAACATTTTTCTTAGTAAAATTAATATGATGTATCTTATCAAAACAAAACTTTACTATTGGCCTTTGCGGCCGCAATGTGTACACTTGTACACTCTAGGATGCATATGTATATGAGTGTGATCATGGCGTGTAAAGTGTGCATATGCATGATGTGGGTGATGTGCATGAATATGGGGAACTTGTTTCTTTTGAAACAAGGATTCCAATCTCTTATGATTAAATGCATATTTTCTCAAAGTTGAGCTTAAACAATCAATTTTATTTTTTAAAATTTTAACTTCATTTTTATCAATGGTTGTGGCATGAAGAGCATGATCAATAGTCTTTTTCTTTTTAGAAACATTTTTCTTTTCTTTTTCAACAATTTTTCTTTTTAAAGAAGTGTTTTCATGCAAAGCAATTTCCTTTTGTTTTTTCACTAAAACAATTTTATTTTTTAAAGAAGTATTTCCTTCACAAAGATCATTTAATTAAGAAAGCAAGAAAATATTCTCATTTTTCAAACTTTCATTTTCTTTTGAAAAACTTTTCAATTTATCTTGTAAAGAATCCTTTTCTTTTACCATGCAATCAAATTTATTTTTCATTTTCTTATTATCCTTCTTAAGCATGTCATATTTTTCTAGAAGTTGTTAACAAAAAGATTCAAGCTCATCATAAGACATATCAACATCTTCATCCACCTCGGATTCAGTAGTTACCTCAAGGGGGTTATCCCCTTGGACCATGTAGCACACGTTAGAAGCGTCACTTCCAACATCCGAGTCGCTCCCCGCATAATATTGTTCATTTTTGCCAAGGGAGATCAAAGAGTTCCATACTACAAAAGCCGAATCAAGATTAGCAACCCTAGATAAATAATCATCATTTAGGGTAGATCTTAAAGCATGTAGGGCTTTTACATTAGCCTCAATATTTTTGCCATTTAAACAATAAGAATCTTTAATAGTGACAAAATAAATATGAATTCCTAAGGCTTTGAGGTACAAAGACATCTTAACCTTCCAAGTTTAGATGTTAAGAATGTCAAAGGTGGGAGGTGACATGAAATCCATGGTGTGTGTAAACAAATATTGTGATTAGCTAAAAATAAGGATTTTTAACTCTAGGTTGTAAGACCCAAATCAAGAGCACTTGGCTCTGATACCAATTGTAATCACCTAGAGGGGGGTGAATAGGTGATGAGCTAATCTAATGGTCAATTAAGCAGAATTAAAAACTTATTTAATGCAAACTAAAAACTTCTTAAACTAAACGCCACGTATAACACAAGAGTGTAGCCGGATTCCCCGTGAAGGGCTCTGAACTAACTCCTCAAGATTCCTCTAAATAAGAGTTGAGGTGCCGCGTTGGCTCTCTTGGTTGAATACAAGTGTTAGCAAACAAACCCCAAGCATATAACAATGTGAGCACAAATATGTATCTAGCATATAAAGATGAAAGCAATATAAGCATGCAAGATATAAACAAGTAAGAGATAGAGAGAGCAATCGCAAACACAGGATATTTTTTTTGAGTTTCGAGCACACTTGCTCTACGTCCCCGCCTTCAACACTTGAAGGTTTTCCACTAAAATCGATCCCACCGGATTACTTGGTGCCGCAACACCTACAAGCTCTTTGGACTCTCTAGTCCCTCTCTTGTTCCTGCAAGAACACACCGCAAGCCCACTAGCTCGCCGAGGCCGCACTCCAAACAAAGAGTTCACACATGAACTCAAAACACCGCGAACCCGCAAGTCTGCCTCCTCAAAGTACAAAGTAAAGTCTTTGGTGATCACAACACTTTTATCACCTAAAAGCAATCTCACAATAACACTCCTATAGGATGAATATATCAATGGATAGCTCAAGTGTTTATGAGAAAAACAAAGATTGAAATTGTGGTGGAAAACACAAGAAAATCACTTTTGAAAACTCTTGATAAACTCTCCTTTTGAATGGAAGTATTTGGCTCTTAAATAAGTGGAGAAACCTCTTAAAAGAGTAGGAAAAACTAGCTCTAAAAACCACTTGAAAACTTATTTAAAACAGTCCCCAAAAGCCCCCCTTTAAATAGGCTCCAAAAACTAGCCGTTGGGAGCCAGGATGACCTGTTGGTCGACCGCCCGGTCAACTGGTCAATGGTCAGAAGTCTGACCGTTGAGCCAGCGGTCGATCGGCCCGGTCGACCGAGGCCTGGAGCAGAGAGCAGATCTCTCTGCCGGTCGACCGGCCTGGTCGACCGGGGCTTTCCAGAGAGCAGAAGCTCTCTGGCGGTCGACCAGGTCGGTCGACCGGCCCTCCAGCCAAACTGGCGTGCACGTTACTCGGTCGACCGACTTCTAGCTCGGTCGACCGGTCCGGTCGACCGACAGAAGCCAGAAAACAACTTTTAGGGATTGAAAAACTTGGCATTTTGACTTTGATAAAATCCCATAAAATCCCAAAAAATCTACAAAAATAGGTTCAATATTATACTATGATAAACAAACATGTTTGAGTAAAATCAAGACATGTTACAAACATTTTGAACTATTTTTGTAACTTAGAAATTTTAGCTAAAAACAAAAACTGTTTTTTTCCAAATTGGTTTTTTTCAAAACTTCTCCAAATGCAAAAACAAGATATTTTAAACACTTTTAAAGCATGGTATTTATGGATATGATCCACTACACATACATGATGAAATATCTATGTTTTTGACATTAAGCTCTAAAACGGTTTTGGTTAAAAACACATGTATATAATAAACTCCAAAAATCAAACCGGTATTTTTCTAAAATGAAAAGTCTTTTCAAAATTGAAAATTCTTTTATGAAAACTCATCTAAATCAAGAGTGTGTGTGTATGGTATATTGAGCAATCCACCAACTATTCTATCCTTTACATTTTAACTAAAAACAAAATCTTAATAAAACAAACTAGACACAAGTCTTGATCTTGAAGGTCTTCACTTGAAGTCTTCTTCTCCTCTTGACTTGGTCCAAACTTGATCCAACGATCTAGACTCCTCTTGAGTACTTAATGTGGTCTTGATGCATAGGCTCTTGAATCAAACCGTGTTAGCTCCAAAACTTGACTTTAAATCCTTTCATGAAGCTAGACACCTACTAAGATCTTGATCACAAATCTGAGACTAAATAAACACAAGATCATTAGTACTATAACTACAAGAGTTGATCATCATCAAAACTAGAGTAATGGGCCTTTGGGCCAACACTTTCTTCAGGTCAAATCACACCACTAATGACCTGGTGAGCTAATTAATAGTGTTTATCTATAACCTCTATATATAGGTCATTGTGATTGGATTTAAAAGATTAGTTTTTAAAGAAATACATTGAAAATCAGGTTTGCTCTAAAGAGAAAAGTTTTCAAGTTTCCAGTTTTCAAGTGCTATCATTTTCAAAGCTATTTCAATTGATTTTTCAGCTCTTAAATTACTTCAACTGAATTTTTACTCTCACAAACTTTTTGAGCTTCAATTTATGTCTATTTTATAGGAAATTGTAAAGAAGAGAGCGTTTGTAATCTAGAGGTCACCAAGAGCTTTGTATATCTCATTGGCTTTGGGTTACCTCTTGTGTGAGTGTTGGAGTTGTGTACTCCAGTCTTGTATAGACCATTGTAATTCCTTATTATTAGGTATCTTTGTGAAAGATCCTATTGTGGATAGTGAAATCCTTCACGGTGGTGAAGGCGGAGACGTAGAGCGGTGACTTGAACCTCGAAACGAATTCTTTGTATTTGTGATTGCTTGTCACTTGATCTCTATCCATTTACATTGCTTACACTTGTGTTGTTGCTTCACATGCACATTTTATTCACTGCTTACATTACATTCACTGTATTACATTCATCATTCTCATTTATTGGTCTTTACTCATCTCAATAAGAAGGCAATTGAGCACCTCAACTCATACTCCAGAGGAACATTAGAGGAGAAGTTCTAGAGCCCTTCAAGGAAAATTCGGCTTCACTTTTTATTTTGAGTGACCGATTTGCTTCATTTATCATAGATTGTTATTATTCCGCATTTGATTAACAGTACACGTATTCACCCCCTCTAAAGGTATTTTCATTGCCATCATGATAGCATTCCTCACAAAATGTCATATTTCTGAGTCAGTCCTCATAGAGTACTGTGATCATGAGTCGCATCTCATATCGGCATTATTATCGTCATCAGACTCCCCATCCACTGACATCAAATGATCCCTGATGCTTTCCAGATCTAAACACAAACAAAACACTTTGCGAGCACGAACAGAACGAGATCTGCAAAAAGGTTGATCCCAAAAAAAAACTTCCAGAGGCTCCACCCCCGACCCTGGAGAGGGGCTCCCTACCCCCTTCCAACCCCCACAGCGACCTGATTGCGCAGGTCGACCCGTAAATTACTCTGCGTTTGGGTCAAGGTTGAGGGTAGAGCAACGTCAGGGGCAATGGGAAAAGGTAAAATAGAAAATGAAAATATATAAACAAGTGATGGTTGGGAGGAATCAGTTTATGCTGACACGGATGAGGCTATAGAAAATCAAACTATGACGCTGATTTTTTCTAATTATGAAGCAAAGCAGGTGGATGTAGCGAAATATTTCAAATATCCTTTGTGTTGGCCCGAAAGCCTTTTCACCCTACTTTTGATGATGACTAACTTATGAAGTTTTGTTACTAATTGATCGCCAAAAAGTATGCACGAGGATAAGTAAATGAGTGATGGTCGATGTTACTGCTTTAGCGATTCTACCATAATAGCGAAGTGGTTATACAGGTCATATCCACAAGGAGGGAGAGCGATGAAAGCTTGAATGCGGCTTCTTTGTTTGTGGTAAAGATGTTCCTTGTCACAAATAAAGAATTGAAGAGAAAACAAGTGTTGTTTCAAAGATTGCTTAGATTGTTTTGAAGATTGAAAAGGTGATTTTTTTTTTGTTTTTGCAAGGGTAAAAACGCATGGCTAACTTTCTATTAATTGCTCCCACTAATCTCTAATTTCTTGAAGATTTAGCCTCACAATGGATCATAGGCAAGCATAAGCTTTATGCATAAGAACTATTCACATTGGAGATCGAATGAAAGTTCTTTCCTTCACTTAAGATTTACAAGGCAAAACTTGAACACTCCCTTATCAAGATCCGATTGAAGGCAAGAATAAGGGAAGAAACAAGTATACTATTGGTATCGGTAAAGATGAATAGGATTATCTCTAACTTATGAAAACAAGTAGTATTTACAATCTATAAATCATCAAAAATGATTAAGCATGAAATATGAGAGTGGTAATAGTTGTAAGTTAAAGTTAGAACCCTCGTCTTAAAATGTCATATCTCTTATTTGCACAAGGCTTGTTTAACACTATTGACTCATTTGGGTTATCAATCAATTTGTTAAAAATTAGTGGGTTAGTAGTTAGCCATGCAATAGAAACGTGACATGAGTAAGAAAAACAAGAGAGGAGTAAAAGAGCAAAATTCTACACTAGTGCAAGGAAATAAACTAAAGTAAGAACACCATGGAATGAAAAAAAGAAGGAGAAGTATTACTTGTATAAGATTGTCACCTTCAAATACAACTTGTACACACTCTCTCTCTCTTTTTCACTTTGATGGCTAAGTTAAGCTGAGGAAGAAGAAGGCAATAGAAGAAAACAAAGAAAATATAACAACAAACTAGCCTAAACTCTCTATTCTCTACATATATGCTCTCTATAAATCCCAGGGGGTATTTATAAGTGCAGGAGGAAATGAATAAGGGGGGACCAAACCTGGCCCAAAGTACTGACTCAGAGGAGCCAGTACTGTCATGAAAACGTGACCAAAGCCGCGTTTCTACGGCTTCTCCGCTCTGCCAGGGCGCCGTCGCCTGGCGTGATTTGATGCTTTGTCCCCCTATCAGTTGCAAAGTCTGATTTCTAGATATCTGCATTCGATTTTGACAGACTCGCTCCCCAAGATCAATGGATATATGTGTAGGCTTTAAATCACCAAATAAATGAGATTTAGGTCTTCTTCTTCATTTCATGCCATGGACCTAAAAACACACAAGAAAAGTGTTATTAACAGAAATTAATACTGAATAAATGTGAAGATGTGGTATGAAATATGGATGTTTAGAGACTAATCATACCCCCACACTTATATTTTGCTCGTCCCTGAGCAAAACAAAAGGACCTAGAAAGCTAAACTAAGAAAGTTTATTACACCCCTTTCGCAGGTGACATGATTGCACTGAGCATGTGCAACAATCCGTTAAACCTCTAGGTTTCCCCTAGAGAAGGAGTTTTGTCTCCTGAGGGTTTTCAGCAGATTGCACCCACAAAATTCAAGAAAAGAATGAAAGAGTAAGTTGTTTTTGAAAAAATACTTCTTAAAATAGAAAAAGGATTTTTAATTTTTTATTAAAAATAACGAAATAATTATAAGCATTAGGTCTAACCCTTATTAGCTCTTCCTATACTTTGGTCTTCATGCAAGAATATGATTTTTATTTAAGTTTAAAAAGAACTTCGTACTTCAAACTAATTCTTTTATTTTGCCTTAAATAATATGCATTGTGTGAAGCGATGATTTACTTGAAATTTTTTTCGACTCAAACTCTAATGTCACAAAATTTATTATGTTTATTTATGTACTGTTTTTGCCCTTAATTTCCTTAGGCATCTAATTTGCTTGTGTAATGAGTTTTTAACCGATGACTCCCAAACTAGGCAATCTTAAGGCACCAGATGAGAAAACACCCCTAATGTTAAATACTCAAGTAAACTAGGCCACGAAAGTAAGGTTTATTTCTTTTAGGTATGAATAATCATACTTCTTGAGGCACAATTATTCAGCTTAATTGGATTTATAACTATATAGATATTTTTTTTAGTGGCACTTAGAGTCTTTGTCTATAAATTTCAAGAGTGTGTGTAGTCAATGTATATTTACTAAGGCAAAATTAAAGAGATTAGTTATTTTTTTAATTCCTCTGAAACTATCAATCCAGCCAATATTCTTTTATTTAGAATAAAATAAAGAATTTCTAACTTGGGTTTCCTTAATCATTATAACAGTTTTGTTTTTTTACAAAAGACTATCAAAAAGTCTCTACTACTTAAGATTTTTTTTTTTTGTAAAGGAAAAAGAAAAGAACGAAGAAATCCTAAGGGAAAAGATTTTTTTTGTAAAGGAAAAAAAAAAAGAACAAAGAAATCCTAAGGAAAAATGATTTTTTTTTTAAAAATGATATTCATATTTCCTCCCCCACATCTATCTAATGCATTGTCCGCAATGTATGACATGTCAATGTAAATGTAATAAATAAGCATAAAGAATGATCTCACCGTCTCCGTGTACTCAGATAGGCCGAAGTGCTAGGGCCAGCCGAGCGTGAACGCCTGAGGGCATCCTCAATGCATTCTAGCCTAGTGTTTTGATCCTCCAATTGCCTCCTAAGCCTGATCTGTCCCCTAAAAATCTTTTTTGTGCCCTTTCAGATGGAGGACGTGAATGCATTGGTCTCAGTAGGGTGGTTGTCGCCAAATGGGGCTCATCTTCCACATCCATTTGTTCCTCTGATAATGACTCAACAGGAACATCCTCGAGCTGGACCGTAGGTGTCCAGATCGAGTGCAGGCAGCTGTTGTACGCACTGGTAATGCGTTCATGGGTTACTATTACTCCATCATGCTCAAAAAAATTTCGCGTCCGGCAGAAAGTTTCTACATAGACAGGTTACCAGAACGGGTAAAGAGTATTTCACATCCCTTGTGCGTTGGGAGTTAGTGATGAGCTGCTGTAAATGTACGGTATTTAAACAAACATTGTATTACCTTACCATTAGGATGTGAATTATTTGAGGTGCTAGTCTGTAGAAAGAAGTTGTATGATCGATACCCAGAAATTGCGTTGGATTTAACGTCCAACGCAATGAATGTTATGGAATGTGGTATTTGCTCGGACACCGTGATCTAGTTCAGTGCAGCGTACACCCATCAAAATCATGTGATCTATTAAGGGCAATGGTGCAGCATGCTGAGGGAGAATAGGATTTAGGTGGCTTCTTCAATAGTGACCACAAGGTACCCGTGATTCGATGGACAACAAAGTGGTCATGGTCAATGATTGCAACATCAATATCCAATAGAATTTTTTTACTAAGTCTGGATAAAAGTAGGCATCAAGATCTGTGTTATCATAAAAAGATCCATACAATTGCCTCTCCCTAATCCGATCTAGAAATACAGTACCATACCCATGAACATCGCTAAAAATCCGTGAGAAATCGTTCTCAGGGAAATCACAGGGGCCATGGTTCAACTCTGAATTTTAAAACAGAGATTAGGGATAGAAAATTGCAAACCTCCCCCAGAAATCTTGGGGGGAAACCAACCACGGACCTGCCTAGAGCATACCAGACATCAAAACCCAGAATCAAAGGGTAGATCTGAGATCTGCTCGGAGAGATGGCCGGAGGGGGAACTGGCGACGCGGCTGTCTCTTCTAAACAGCCGCGGAAACACGGCAAGGGAGCCCTGGCTGCGGCTTTTTGGGGGAGAGAGGGGAGGGGCTCGGGGGCTGTTGCAGCTCCTGGGCTCCTCTTCTATGATCTGAAAATTTTGTTTGGGATAGAGAACGAAAGAGGGAGAAGAGCGTATAAATAGGAAACAAAAAGAAAGAAGATTCCAATTTTAACCCTAGTAGGTCAAAGGAGTAATTACAAGTATATTAGGGTTATTATTATTATCATTATAATTACAAAGATCTCCTAATCTTTATATGTATTTACAAGTTTATTTTATTGGTGGTTTGTGATGGAATATGGTCACGTATAAGATGGGTCGAAAAGACCCACACATTTTTAGCTTGTGATTCAGGCTCAGTGGTTAGAAATAGTTTTAATCTTTATTTATTAACCTTGAATTCCTCACCACTCTTAGGATCAAAAATTACCACAGCACCGTGTGGAAAGACGGGGTGCACAATGAAAGGCCCGGACCAACGAGTCTTGAGCTTCCCCACGAAGATGTGAAGCCGTGAATTGTAGAGTAGAACTTTTTGCCCGGGGATAAAATTCTTTCGTGTATGCATTGGTCATGAAAGAACTTGGTCCAACTATTGGTTATTTTTACGTTTCATAAGCTTCATTTCATATCTCCTCCAATTCTGTAATTTGTAGCTTTCTCAGTTCGTCGGCTTTGTTTAAATCAAAATTCAGTTGTTTGATGGCCCACAAAGCATGGTGTTCTAATTTCACTGGCAAGTGGCAGGCGTTCTCAAATACCACTCAGTATGGAGACATACCGAGGATAGCTTTGAAAGCAGTCCGATAAGCGTATAGTGCATTTATCAGCTTGGTGGACCACTCATTTCTATTCTGTCCAAAGGTTTTCTCCAAGATGAGCTTAATTTGTCTGTTAGTTACTTCCACTTGCCCATTAGTTTGGAGGTGATACGCTGTAAATAATTTATGAGTGATAGAGTACTTACGCTTCAAAAGTCCTATTGTAGAAATGAGCCCCATTATCACTGATAATAGCGTGTGGGGTACCGAAATGAGAGAAAATATTTGTAAGATCACCTAGAGGGGGGGTGAATAGGTGATGGCTAATCTAATGGTCACTTGTGTACAAATAATGCGGAATTAAAACTAAGTTGACCAAATTAAACTTCTTTTAATTGAACACTTATGTATAACACAAGAGTGTTGCCGAATTCCCCTTGCGAGGCTCTGGACAATCTCCTCTAGATTCCCCTTGAATGGGTTGAGGTGCCGCGTTGGCTCTCTTGGTTGAATACTAGTGTTGATAACAATCCCAAGCAAGTATAGCAATTATGAGCACAAAGGTATATCATGCATATAAGAGATAAAGACTATAAAGTAATGCAAGATATAAGTGAGACAAAAAAGAGTAAGAGAGTAAGAGTGAGCAATCGCAAACACAAAGGGTTTGTTTCGAGGTTCGAGCACACTTGCTCTACATCCCCGCCTTCGACACACGAAGGATTTCCACTATGCACGATCCAACCGGATCTCTCCTTGGTGCCGTAACACCTACAAGCCCTCGGACTCCCAAAGTCCCTTACACACCACAAGCCCACCGGCTCGTCGAGGCCGCACCTCGTACAACAAGTCCGCACCCGAACTCAAAACACCGCGAGCACACTTGCCCGCTTCCTCAAATACAAAGAAAGATCTTGGTGATCTAAACACTTGATCACCTAACAAAACTCTCACTACAACACTCTCCTATAGGATAGATATAACTATGGATGCTCAAGTATAGTGTGAGAAATCAAGGAAAGAACTTTGATGAAAAACTCAAGAAATCACAATAAACACTCTCTTGATAAAATCCCTTTTGATAGGAAATATTGGCACTCTATTTTGTGGAGAAAACTCTGCTAAAAGAATGGAAATAACTGGACAAAAGCTCTCCTAAAATCTTGGCTTCAAACAATGACAAAAACCCCTTTTATAGAGGCCAGAAAAATCTGACCGTTGGGCTCTGTCAGAGCTTCCGGTCGACCGGTCCGGTCGACCGGCAACGGTCTAAAATCCGACCGTTGCAGCCTCCGGTCGACCGACCCGGTCGACCGAGCAACTGGAGAAGAGAATTCCTTCTCTGTCGGTCGACCGGTGCGGTCGACCGAAGTTTCCCGAGAGCAAGCTCTCTGGAGCGGTCGACCGGCCCGGTCGGCCGATCCTCCAGTGCACACTGGCGTGCACGCTGTGCACGTCCGGTCGACCGACCCGGTCGACCGGCCACTGTCAGTTCTGAAAAATCAGAACTGCCAGAACCAGAAAATGGGATTAAAGATTGGTCTTTTAACTTAATAAAAATCCCAGAAATTCACAGTAAATCCAGAAAAATAGTTTCAATCAAAAAAAAACTGTTTTCTAAAAATATGTTTTTCTATAATTTGTTTTTTCATAACTTCACAAAATACAAAAACAAGATATTTTGAACTTATAAAGCAAAGTGTGTATGGATATGATCCACCACACAATCAAGATGAAATATCTAGTTTTTGACATAAAGCACTAAACTTGGTTTTGAAAGATATGTATATAGATAACATCAAAAACCAAGACATGTATTTTGTCCAATGAAAAATCTTTTTACCAAAAAGAAAGAGTCTTTTCTAACTAAAAATTCTTTTATGAAAAGACAATTAAATCTCAAGAGTGTGTGTGTGATATGACTTGAGCAATCCACCAATCTATTCTATCCTTTACATTTTAACTAAAACAAATAAAAATCTTATACCTAGACACAAGTCTTCATCCTCTTGAAGTATTCACTTGAAGGCTTCTCATCTTCTTGACTTGGTCCAAGCTTGATCCAAAGCTCCTTGGATCACCCCGTGCTAGCTCCAAATCTTGACATTTAATCCTTTGTTGAGCTTTGCACCTACTAAGATCTTGATAATGAATCTGTCACTAATTAAACACAAGATCATTAGTAATCATAACTACATGAGTTGATCATCATCAAAACTAGAGTGATAGGCCTTTGGGCCAACAATCTCCCCCTTTTTGATGATGACAAAACTCATGAAGTTATATATGCATGGATTAAAGTAAAGCTTCAAAGAAGCTCCCCCTTAACTCATGCATATCAAATAAATGATAAAGATATGACAATGAAGCACATGACATGTATGCAAATGAATGGAGATAACACAAAAACAAAATCTTTTTCTCCTATTATTTGCAAACCAAAAAAATATATATGCATAAATACAAATCTTATACAACCTTAAGTAAGGAAGACAAATACTTCTCCTCCTTAAGTAAGGAAATCATGCATATATCACAAATACTTCTCCCCCTTTTTTCAATCATCAACAAAGGGTTCAAAGTTCAAATCATCAAACAAATTTTCTCCCCCTTTTTGTCAAAAATAAGGAAATCAAGGAGGGTAAAATCAAATCAATCAATAAGATTTATATGCGATATACATTCATGAAGAGGAAGACGCTAAGTTAACTTCCCTACACATATGCATTACATGAAGAAGGGATGACAAGCCCTAACTCACATAACACATATTATGTAATGCATAAGAGGAGATGTGAAGCTCCCCCTACACACGTATATCATATAAAGAAGAGTTGTCAAGCTCCTCAATTTATGATATACTCAACATGAATCTATATGTAAGAGAGATGTTAAGCTCTCCTTGCATATAGGAAATACAAATCAAAAATTTTGAATATTTCTTTAACAAGACAAAATTTTGAACTTTTCTTATGAAAACAAAATTTTGAAATATCTTAAAATACACAACTTTCTTTTAAGGTACCAAATGTAGAACAATCAAATTTTGAATTTTGATACCAATTTAAGTAGATACATACATATATGAAAGAACAACATATGAGTATACACAATAAGAGGTCATATTGATACCAATTGAAAATTAAGCTTAAGTGTATATATCATAAAATCTAACACATGAAGAATTCGAACTAGTTAAATGAAGGTGTTTAACAACTAGTACGGAATCCTTCAATCAAGGAATAAGTCAAAAGTTTTCATGAAATATCAATGAAACATAAGGCACTAAAAAGCACTCTATCCATAAAGTCCATATCAAAAAGAAGTGAGTGTGATAGTGTTATGTGGAACATGGTATCATGAAAAAATAGCAATAAAACTCAATATTCCTTAAAATTTTGAAATCATGAAATCCATCAAAAAAAAAAATTTTATTAAAAACAAAAATTTATATTTCAAGATATATGTATGTTTTGACAAGACATTAAGTATACATACATATCCTTAAAACACAATTGAGTCCATATATAGATTTGCATGGAAGGCAAATGACTCAAGAGGTATCCATGTATATCTTAATGTTTTGGCAAGACAAACATATACATGAAATGAAAGCACACGATCATAGCATAAATCCGAAATGGGAATACAAGTTTAAAATGTAATAATCATCAAAACTTAGGCAATACTAGCACACCTAATGGGCACAAATAAGCATTCAAGCCCAATCATATATAGATTTATTTGTGATCCATAATGTGTATAAGTATAAAACCAAGTGTTGACAAATGCTAACATTTAAACTAATATTCAAATCATGAAGCATCAAATAAATTTTGAAAATACAAAAGAATTTATCCATATGATTTCAAATAGGATCATGTGAATTAATTTGAAGAATAGATAACTAGTTTAAATGGATTTTTGACAAACTAGTTAAAGATCCTTCAAAAATACAAAGTCAAGTGTTTTCCATGAATAATACTAAATACACAAAAGTTCAAGCACTCATAGTCCATAAAGCTCAAAATATTTTGTATCATAAAGATGAGTGTTCAAAAGATCATGTAAATAGCATTTTTATGAAAATAGTCATTCAAGCTCAAAAAGATCATAAATCACATTTTGTTGTACAAATCAAAAACATGAAAAAAATCATTTTTTTTATTATTATTTATTTAAAATACTAATCTTCATGGTATATGTATGATTTATCCAATTCTAACAATTATGCATACATATCCCAAATATGAAAAGAGTCCAATATATATTGCATGAAGGGAAATGACTCAAGGGGTATACATGTATATTTATTAGATTTGAATTAAACACACATATACATGAAGTAAGATCAAAGATAGGCATAACAAGTATAAATGACCGAATCATCAAAACTAGCCTATACACATGCATATAGTGGATACAAGTGAGCATGAAGTTCAAAATATATGAGTCAATTGTAGTTCACTATTCATATATGTATAAATGCAAGTTTTGACACATTCTACATTTAAGCATGTAAATACCACATGAAGCACATAAAATCTTAAAACATGAACATGCTATGAATGATATTATGAAAATAAAAAGTATGTACATAAATAAAATAGGAGTTTAGAAATTGTTACCAACTCCAAAACTCCAAGCATGGTGGTCTTTCCCACCAAAATCTCTTGATAGCAATGCATCCAAAAGTTTGTCCATCGTGTCCATTGCATCCGCTATCAAGGCACCAATCCTCTCACGTTTTGTGAGAGCCCTCACCTACATCAAAATCAAAGGGTGGGGGTTTTGGTACCCATATTTTCTTGGGTCCTATGGGGTTAGTCTTGTAAGGAACCCAAGCATTTTTATTTTTATCAAAAATAAGAACATTTAACCTTTCATAACAAAATTTTCTTAGATGGCCTTTGCGGCCACAATGTGTACATGTGTACACCTTAGCATACTTATGAGTGGGAGTGTGAGCATGATGTGCATCATAAGCATGGTCATGATGTGAATGTGCATGAGTATGAGGAACTTGTTTCTTTTGAAACAAGGATTCCAATCTAGTATGATTGAATGCACATGAGCTCAAATTAGAGCTCAAATTATCAATTTTATTTTTCAAATTTTTAATCTCATTAGTGGTGGCATGAAAAGCATGATGAGATGAAGAGTCAATTTTCTTTTTCTTTTGAAAAACATTATCCTTTTCTTTTTCAACAAATTTTCTTTTTAAAGACTTATTTTCTTGTAAGACAACTTCTTTTTGTTTTTCCACCAAAGTGATCTTATCCTTCAAAATAGTGTTCCCTTCACACAAATCATTTAATTTAGACATAAGGGAAACATTCTCATTTTTCAATATTGTTTTCTTTTTCAATACATGCTATTTTAGTTTTAAAAGAAACATTCTCTCTTAGCATGCAATCAAAATTCTTTTTCAAATCATTATTCTCTTTTTCTAAGCATGCAATGTTAGATTTAAAAGAATCTTGTTCTATATGCATGCAATCAATTTTCTTTTTCAAATTTTATTTTCTTTCTTAATCATGTCATATTTCTCAAGAATTGTTTGGCAAAATGAAGTGAGCTCATCATATGACATGTCCTCATCATCGGATTCGGAGTTTACCTCAAGGGGGTTATCCCCTTGGACCATATAGCATACGTTGGAGATGTCGCTTCCAACGTCCGAATCGCTCCCCGCATAGTATAGATCTTTCTCGCCAAGGGAGATGAGGGTGTTCCATACTACAAAAGCCGATTCAATGTTAGAAACCCTAGATAAATAGTCATCATTTAGGGTACATTTAAGAGCATGAAGGGCTTTAGCATTAGCCTCAATATTCTTACCATCTATACAATATGCATTATTAGTAGTGGCAAGATAGACATGAATTCCTAAGGCCTTGAGGTACAATGACATCTTAACCTTCCAAGTTTGGATGTTAAGAATATCAAAAGTGGGTGGTGACATGAAGTCCATGGTGTGTGTACAAATCTTGTGATTAGCCTAAAAGAGGATCTTTAACTCTAGGTTGTTAGACCCAATATCAAGAGCACTTGGCTCTGATACCAATTGTAAGATCACCTAGAGGGGGGGTGAATAGGTGATGGCTAATCTAATGGTCACTTGTGTACAAATAATGCGGAATTAAAACTAAGTTGACCAAATTAAACTTCTTTTAATTGAACACTTATGTATAACACAAGAGTGTTGCCGAATTCCCCTTGCGAGGCTCTGGACAATCTCCTCTAGATTCCCCTTGAATGGGTTGAGGTGCCGCGTTGGCTCTCTTGGTTGAATACTAGTGTTGATAACAATCCCAAGCAAGTATAGCAATTATGAGCACAAAGGTATATCATGCATATAAGAGATAAAGACTATAAAGTAATGCAAGATATAAGTGAGACAAAAAAGAGTAAGAGAGCAAGAGTGAGCAATCGCAAACACAAGGGTTTGTTTCGAGGTTCGAGCACACTTGCTCTACATCCCCGCCTTCGACACACGAAGGATTTCCACTATGCACGATCCAACCGGATCTCTCCTTGGTGCCGCAACACCTACAAGCCCTCGGACTCCCAAAGTCCCTTACACACCACAAGCCCACCGGCTCGTCGAGGCCGCACCTCGTACAACAAGTCCGCACCCGAACTCAAAACACCGCGAGCACACTTGCCCGCTTCCTCAAATACAAAGAAAGATCTTGGTGATCTAAACACTTGATCACCTAACAAAACTCTCACTACAACACTCTCCTATAGGATAGATATAACTATGGATGCTCAAGTGTAGTGTGAGAAATCAAGGAAAGAACTTTGATGAAAAACTCAAGAAATCACAATAAACACTCTCTTGATAAAATCCCTTTTGATAGGAAATATTGGCACTCTATTTTGTGGAGAAAACTCTGCTAAAAGAATGGAAATAACTGGACAAAAGCTCTCCTAAAATCTTGGCTTCAAACAATGACAAAAACCCCTTTTATAGAGGCCAGAAAAATCTGACCGTTGGGCTCTGTCAGAGCTTCCGGTCGACCGGTCCGGTCGACCGGCAACGGTCTAAAATCCGACCGTTGCAGCCTCCGGTCGACCGACCCGGTCGACCGAGCAACTGGAGAAGAGAATTCCTTCTCTGTCGGTCGACCGGTGCGGTCGACCGAAGTTTCCCGAGAGCAAGCTCTCTGGAGCGGTCGACCGGCCCGGTCGGCCGATCCTCCAGTGCACACTGGCGTGTACGCTGTGCACGTCCGGTCGACCGACCCGGTCGACCGGCCACTGTCAGTTCTGAAAAATCAGAACTGCCAGAACCAGAAAAATGGGATTAAAGATTGGTCTTTTAACTTAATAAAAATCCCAGAAATTCACAGTAAATCCAGAAAAATAGTTTCAATCAAAATAAAAACTGTTTTTCTAAAAATATGTTTTTCTATAATTTGTTTTTCCATAACTTCACAAAATACAAAAACAAGATATTTTGAACTTATAAAGCAAAGTGTGTATGGATATGATCCACCACACAATCAAGATGAAATATCTAGTTTTTGACATAAAGCACTAAACTTGGTTTTGAAAGATATGTATATAGATAACATCAAAAACCAAGACATGTATTTTGTCCAATGAAAAATCTTTTTACCAAAAAGAAAGAGTCTTTTCTAACTAAAAATTCTTTTATGAAAAGACAATTAAATCTCAAGAGTGTGTGTGTGATATGACTTGAGCAATCCACCAATCTATTCTATCCTTTACATTTTAACTAAAACAAATAAAAATCTTATACCTAGACACAAGTCTTCATCCTCTTGAAGTCTTCACTTGAAGGCTTCTCATCTTCTTGACTTGGTCCAAGCTTGATCCAAAGCTCCTTGGATCACCCCGTGCTAGCTCCAAATCTTGACATTTAATCCTTTGTTGAGCTTTGCACCTACTAAGATCTTGATAATGAATCTGTCACTAATTAAACACAAGATCATTAGTAATCATAACTACATGAGTTGATCATCATCAAAACTAGAGTGATAGGCCTTTGGGCCAACAATATTTTCTTTCAAAAATTTGACAACCACTCTGTTGTCATTCGTCCTAGTCGGTATAACCTCTACCCATTTTGAGACATTATCCACCGCAACCAAGATGTGCTGGTTGCCGAATGAACTTGAGAATGGTCCACAAACATCAAAAATTTTAATCTTCAGAATAGGGTTTAGCGGCATCATGTCTCTCCTTGTAATTTTCTCGGTCATTTGGCAGTTCGCACATGACTAGCAAAAGTTGAAGGAATCCTTGAACAAAATAAGCCAGTTAAACCCACTCTGTAAGACCTTCTCGGCAATTTTGCGGGGACCAAAGTGTTCACCGCAAGCAAGTTCATAGCACACTGCTGTGTTCTTTCTCTGATACGCACCGTCTGATGATTTGGTCAGGACAATACTTGAAAAAATGTGGTTCTTCCCAAAAGAAGAATCGTACTTGGGTGAAGAAGCGATATTTATCCTGCTTCATCCATTTTGAAGGTATTTGTCCCGTGGCAAGGTAATTGATGATATCAACATACCAGGGTTCCTTAAAGATTACTAGGATGTGTTATTCCAGGAAATCCTCGTTGATAGGTTTTTTCTCAGTGGGTGCATTGGGAATTCTAGATAAGTGATCTGCCACTATATTTTTCACACTCTTTTTGTCTAGAATATCCAAATCAAATTCTTGTAACAGAATGATCCAATGGATAAGTCATGCTTTTGCATCCTTCTTCATCATGAGGTATCTCAATGCGGAGTGGTCTGTGAATACTGTGTTTTCGATCCCAGCAAGAATGGACAGAACTATTCTAAAGCGAATAGTACAGCCAAGAATTCCTTCTCATTCGTAATGTAGTTTTGCTGAGCGTCATTCAACGTCCTACTCGAATAGAAAATCACATGCTATCGATTATTGATGTGCTATCCTATGATAATGCCAATGGCAAGGTCTGAGGCACCATACATGATCTCAAACGGTTTAGTCCAATCCAAAGCAGAAATGATAGATGCAGATCTAAGTTCTTATTTAAGCTTCTCCCATGATCCAAAACATTCATCATTAAAATCAAAGGGCACGTCCTTTGCGAGTAGGTTGGTTGATGCTCTAGCGATTTTACTAAAGTCTTTAATAAATCGTTGGTAGAACCCAGTATGCCCTAAAAAATATCGAATATCTTTAATGCATTTAGGTGGGGGAAGCTTTGAGATCACTTCTATCTTAGCCTTGTTAACTTCGATCCCTCTCCTCGAGATCTCATGGCCTAAGATAATGCCCCATCTTACTATGAAGTGATATTTTTCTCAATTCAGAGTCAAGTTCTTCTCCTTGCATCTTTGAAAAACTAACTCTAAGTGATGAAGACATTGGTCAAATGAATCTCCATAGATGGAGAAATCGTCCATGAAAATTTCTAAAAAATATTCTACCATATCGGAGAAAAGACAGAGCATGCACCATTAGAATGTCGGGAGTCTCGCACAATCCAAAGGGCATGTGTCGGTAGGCAAAGGTTCCGAATGGGCAAGTGAACATGGTCTTCTCTTGATCCTCTGTAGCAATGGGGATCTGATTGTATCCTGAGTACCCGTCCAGAAAATAGTAGTACTCATGTCCAGCCAAACGTTCGAGCATTTGATCGATGAAGGGTAGCAGGAAGTGGTCTTTACGCGTAGCAGCATTCAATTTTTGATAGTCAATACAAATACGAAGCTTGGTAGGTAGTCTTGTTGGTACCAACTCCTTCTATTCATTTTCCACTACGGTAAAGCCAGCTTTCTTTGGGACAGCGTGAACAGGACTAACCCATTGACTATCAGAAATGGAATAAATGATCCCATTATCTAATAGTTTCAAAATTTCTGTCTTCACAGCCTCTTGCATTAATGGGTTAAGCATACATTGTGGGTCCTTTCTTGGAGTCGCATCATCATCAAAATGAAAACGATGTTGTATTATTGCTGCACTTATCCCCTTGATGTCATTCATTGTCCATCCAATTGTTTCTTTATGTTTTCTTAAAACTGACATCAAGCTTTCCTCTTATTTTCCAGTCAAATGGGATGCTATGATGACTGGCAGGGTTTCTCTTTCACCCAGATAGGTGTACTTAAGATGCTCAGGTAAAGCTTTCAATTCTAAAGAAGGAGTGGATCATTGGAAGGGAGAATTGAAGTTTTGGTCTTGGGATCAGGCGCACTTGGGCTTGACACCCAATCCACTGTTGAATCAATGATCTGGTCTAAATTGAAATCCTCAGATTCCAAATCAAAATCACTCTTCGTGTCTATCTCCACTCACTCGTCAAATTTTTAATAGAGTTGACCTTAAAAGTCTGATCGTTCATATCCCTTGGTTGTTTTCCCAGGTTGAAAACATTGACATCCTTAGTCATGTCTCCAAAGGTCAATCGCATGGACCCATTCCTATAATTGATTATGAAATTGGCTGTGGCAAGGAATGGGCGCCCTAAGATCACTGGAGTCTGAGACTTTGGTTTTGACACAGGTTGGGTCTCAAGCACAATAAAATCAACAAGGCAGATGAAACCCCCGACCCGATAAGGACATCTGTGATTTTCCCTTTGGGAACTTTCACAGATTGATCAGCTAACTGAATGGTTACTCGAGTTAGACGCAGCTCGCCCAACCCAAGTTGCTGGTATACTGAAAGAGGTAGCAAGTTGATACTTTCTCCCAATCAAGAAGTGCTCGGCTAATTTCTATTTGTCCTATGGTGCAAGAGATTGTGGGATATCCAGGATCTTTGTATTTGACTGGAATAGGACCAGACAGAAGTTCACTTATGTTGGTTGCCAAGAATGCTTTCTTTAGCAGATCGTTTTTCTCTTCTTAATACACATATCCTTAAGGAATTTAGCATATGCTGGAACTTGTTGGATAGCGTCAAGAAGAGACACATTCGATTTGACTTAATTAAACATTTCGAGTATCTTTTCCATGTGTATGTTCTTATTGTTGTTCCTAAGCCTATTTGAAAATGATGCTAGAAGCTTGTGAACTTGATCAGTAGCTATGTCCTTATCAGACATTTATGGAGCAGATTGAGAGGGGCTAGCGGATGTGGAGGCATGAGTAGAATCAATATGAACTGGACTTTTTGACTGATAGACCTGATTGTCAATCTTCTTTCTTGTCCTTAATGTATGGACAACATTACACTGATTGATTTAAGAATCTTGAACTTCATAAGCTTGACTTGACTAGGTAAAACACTCTTGGGTCTTTCACATAGAGATCTTGCTAACTGATTCATCTGAATTTCCAATCTAGATATAGCCTGTGCATGGTTGTTCAACTTTTGTCCTTAGTTTTTCATGAAGGCGGTTTAAGTCTTCAGGAATGCCTCCATACTCTCCTCTAATTTACTGAGTTTTTTCTCTGTTGGTGAGTTTTGGAAAGAATAAGAGGACGGTTGATTGGAAATTTTTGCTTAAGGATTAGGATGGGGAATATTATTGAGGAAATTGGGCATGAGAGAATTGTTCGGGCCCCAAGAGAAATTAGGGTATTTTCTCCAATCGAGATTGTAAGTTTGTGAGTAGAGATTATTCTGCGACCTTGAGTAAGCCGCATTCATGTGTTCCAGTGGTAAATGATGAATTTGAAAAACTGGGCACTCTTCGAAAATATGGTTTGGTGCCTGATAATATGAACAACCCAGATTGTGTATCTGTGGTGGGCTAATTTGATTGATCTTGGCAGGCTTTTTTATTCTAGAGCTCCTATTCTTCTCATCAGAGTGACTTTCTTAGCTTCAATAGCGATGGATGATTCTATGGTTAAGAGCCCTCCTTTAGAAGCTATCGATTGTGAATTCCTTACCTTCTCAGAGGTTGGCTCCTATTGGAGGTTTTTCCCAGCTAAATCTTCAAATAGATTCCAACCCTGATTTTCATCTTTTCGCAAGAATCCCCACTGACACATGGTTTCTAATAAGATTTTTGTTTGTAATCTAAACCATCATTGAGAATCTAGCACTGATGTCATTTCTCTACACCATGATGAGGGCACTGGGATAGGAGATCTTTGAATCACTCAAAGTATCTCCAGAATGGTTCACTCTGCTCTTGCCTAAACTTCATGATGTTCTTTCTGATGAGGACAGTCTTGTGTATTGGGTAAAATTTCTTCAAGAAAGTTTTGACGAAATCATCCCACGTTGTGACAGATTCTACAGCCAAATTATACAACCATTTTTTAGTTAGATCCTTTAAGGAAAAGGGGATGAATTGCCTGACGGCATCGTCTCCTAGCTGTAGAATACACATCATGAGGTATACTTCTTCAAATTCTCTAACAAATAAGTATGTGTCATATAATTCTAAACCGTGAAATTTCGAAAGAGTGTTGATGACTCGTGGTTTCAACTCAAAACTATTACCGTTCGCTTCAGATAGTTTTATGCAAAATGGGAGTGACATTCTGATAGGGTAAAATCTGTCCTGTAGCAAAGCCATCACTGGTTCATGGTGCAGTGGAAGAGAAATGTTTCTAACGAGTCTAGATGTGGATGGTCTCTCAACCACTCTTGCATGTAGCACACCACAAATAATGTATAAGCAACATACAAACAAAAAGAATAAAAACAAACAGAAAGAAGGAGAAACAAACCATCAAGCCTAGTCTAAGGTACCTCGACCTAGATGACTCCTAACTGGTCGATTTACCGGGGGAGATTGTTGCTGGAATTAGACTACAAGCTAATAGGCCAGGAAAGGGCAAAACTCGGTGGGAGGTATCCGGACGTGAGCCTCGGGCCTTAATTACGCCAAACCATAGAGTTTTCGAGACTTAACCTCTCAATCCTCTTTCCTCAGACACCGATTTTGCAGGAGTGTAGTTCTTACAATTTTTAGCCTCGATTAATCTCCTAATGAGTTTGAGATGTCCCTAAGGTCAACGTCTATCAGATTTTAATTAGGCTTGGATTGTGCGTGAGATGGAGACTTATTTTTGGGCCAAGAAAGGGTAATGACATCCCCACCTTATCTTTTTATTGAGATTTGCCCCTAAAGTCAATTTTGTGCTTGTGTACAATATACAACAAGATACCACTCAAAGCGATAAATCACCTAAAGTTGTTATTCATATTCTAAATGATATGCACATATATCTTTCTGCAACACTCTTCAATAGAAATTTAAATGAATCGAAATATACACGTGCCCTTAATGCAAGAGTCTAATCCGATTTTCAATTTAACAACCAATGAATTTCTGTTGAGTTATCACAAGTGTAAAGGTGAAGCATACAAGTGAACTAAAAAATTTTAGAAAGCAGTTTTGTGTGATTTTCAGCAACCCTGCAGAAGAGTTTTTACTAATACTTCAATCAAAAATTTACTTTTACACGATTTTTTTGAGGGCAAATGAATTCTTCGTGCAACGTCTTTGTCTACTGATCTTGCTTCGTGTTATAGTTAGCTCCTTGGCAACTTCTCCTACAAACAAAAACAAACAAGAATCTTTAGTGTTTGAACAATAAAGTCGTTCCCTCCCTGACAATGGTGCCAAAATTTGATCACCAAAAAGCATGTATAAGAATAAGTAAAAGAGTGATAGTCGATGTTACTGCTTTAGCGATTCTACCGTAATAGCGAAGTGGCTATACGGGTCGTATCCACAAGGAGGGAGAGCGGTGAAAGCTTGAATGCGGCTTCTTTGTTCGTGGTAAAGATGTTCCCTGTCACAAATAAAGAATTGAAAAGAAAACAAGTGTTGTTTCAAAGATTGCTTAGATTATTTTGAAGATTGAAAAAGTGATTTTTTTGATTTTTGCAAGAGTAAAAACAAATGGCTAACGTTCTACTAATTGCTCCCACTAATCTCTAATTTCTTGAAGATGTAGCCTTACAATAGATCATAGGCAAGCATAAGCCTTATGCATGAGAACTATTCACGTTGGAGATCGAATGAAAGTTCTTCCCTTCACTTAGATTTACACAGCAAAACATGAATATTCCCATATCAAGATCCGATTGAAGGCAAGAATAAGGGAAGAAACAAGTGCACTATTGGTAACGGCAAAGATGAATAGGAATATCTCTACTTACGAAAACAAGTAGTATTTACAATCTATAAATATTCAAAAATGATTAAGCATAAAATATGAGAGTGGTAATACTTATAAGTAAGTTAGATTAGAATCCTCGTCTTAAGATGTCATAGCTCTTCTCTGCACAATGCTTGTTTGACACTATTAATCCATTTAGGTTATTAATCAAGTTGTTAGAAATTAGTGGGTTAGTAGTTAGTTAGCCATGCAATGGAAAAGTTAGTTATACATGAGTAAGAAAAACAAGAGAGAAGAAGTAAACGAGTAAAGTTCTACACTAGTGCAAGAAAATAAAAGCAAGTAAGAACACCAAGGAATGAAAAGAAGAAGGAGAAGTATTACTTATATAAGATTGTCACCTTCAAATACAACTTGTACACACTCTCTCTTTTTGACTCTAATGGCTAAGCTAAGTTAGAGGAGGAAGAAGACAATACAAGAAAATAAAGAAAATGCAACAAAAAATAGCCTAAACTCTCTATTCCTGCATATCTGCTCTCCATAAATCCCAAGGGATATTTATAGGTGTAGGAGAAAAGGAACAAGGGGGGACCAAACTTGGCCCAAAGTACTGGCTCAGATGAGCCAGTACTACTGCGAAAACGTGGTTGCTTCTCTGGCTCTGCTAGGGCGCCATCGCCTGGCATTATTTGATGCTCTATTCTCCTATCAGTTGACAGTCTGGTTTCTGGATATCTGCATCCGATTTTGACAGACTAGCTCCCCAAGGTTAATGGCTATATGTGTAGGCTTTAAATTACCAAATAAATGGGATTTAGGTCTTCATCTTCATTTCATGCCATGAACCTAGAAACATACAAGAGAAGTATTATTAACAGAAATTAATACTGAATAAATGTGAAGATGTGGTTGAAATATTCATGTTTAGAGACTAATCACTAATGATCTTGTGTTTATTAAGTTCAAATATAGGTCAAAATCATTATTAGTGTTTAGCTTCTACAATAAACTCGAATTCAAGTTTTGAAGCTATCACGAGATGATTCAAGAGCTCGCGCTTCAAGATCTCATCAAATACTCGAGATGGAGTCGTCGCTCTTTGGATTGTGTTTGGATCGAGTCGTCTTGGAGAAGAAGATCTACAAGAAGACTTTGGTCTAGGTTTATTTAGATCTTGTGTAAAGATTGTCTAGCTTTAAATTGCTTAAGTATACACACACACACACACACACACACAAGATTTATAGTTTTTGGTTTAACTGTTTTAGTTTCAAAAGTTTATATTTACATGGTTTACACAAAACTCATAGAATCCAGTTTGAATTTTGGTTTATTATGTATACGATTTTTAAATTTCGTTATATCAAGAATACATCTTTTGTTTTCATGAATAGATTTCATCAAAAGAAGTTTACATAGTTTATATGTGTATTGGATTTCATTCATATGCATTTATGCTTCATATATTTAGAAAAACTTATTTTGATTTGTCTAGTTCATGTGTTTAAGTTTTATTTTTATCAGAACCTATTTTAGTACTTATTGTCAAAAACAAGTATAAATTCATTTACTATATGTATTGGATTCTATCCATACACATTATACTTCAACTACGTTTTAATAACTTGTTTTCATATTTATACAAGTTTAAAGAAAAATCTGATTTCTATTTCAAAGTTTGATTTTTGAAAAATACAGTTTTTGGTTTAAACTTTAATTTTGTTACCTCAAAAATAATTCACATGTTTGTACTATGTGTTGATTTTTTATCACACATATTTGGACTTCAATTTATTTATATGAACTTACTTTTGTGAAATGTATGAGAATTTATTGGAATTTTTATGAGTTTTTGAAGTTGGTTTTTAAACCATTAAAATTTGGGTTTGGGCCGCTTATGGCCGACCGACCAGTCGACCGATGTGCATATATACGTGCACAAGCCTAGAGCCTTAGCTCGGTCGACCGTAGTAAGGATCGGTCGACTAATTGATTCAACCCAACTTTCTGTTGGGGGCTGGTCGACCGACAGAGAGTTAAAACTCTCTGTACCTTGGGGCGGTCGACCGAAAACCCAAACAGTCAGAAATCTGACCGTTGGCCAATCAATCGGGTGATCGATCGACAGGCCTGTTTGGCCTGGTTCTGAGCCCCAACTAGTTTTTGAAGAGGCTATATAAAGGGGTTTTGGGACTAGTTTTCACTATGATTTTACAAGAAAATTTTTATCAGTTTTCTAATGCTTTTTGCCCATCTTCTAAAGAATTTTAAAACAAGTTTTTAAGCTTCAAATCTATATCTTTATTTTATTTCAAAGTTTTGAAAGATCAAATGAAAACAAGTTTTGGAATTTTAGTTTTGTTCTTAAATTTCTTCATCTATCAAAAAGTTTTTCTCCCAAGTGTTTTCTCTTTGTGTTTCTTTTTCAAAATTTTTGTTCACTCACATGCTTGAGCTTTTCATTACAAATCTATCCTCTAGGATCTTTGTTTGTAAGAGGTTTTGTTTGTGGTCTTTAAGATCACTAAGTTCTTATTTGTGATCATTGGATCACCAAGTTGTATTTCTTTCTTTGCTTTATACTTAGCTTTGTGCCTACCCTCTTGCGTAGAGGTGTGTAAAGAGTTGGAGTTGTGTACTCCTTATTTGTATTGTTGTAATTCCTCAGTGGAGGTCCTTTTATGGAAGGTCCTTAGTGGACATAGCAGAAATCCTTATGTATGAAGGCGGAGACGTAGAGCAGTGGCTTGGACTTCGAAACATATCGTTATATTTATGTTTGGATCTCGCTATCTTTCAACTCTTTACTCTTTTATATTTTTCATTGTTATTCTTGCTCATATATACATGCTTGATATAGTTTGTGTGCTCACACCTGTATTGAACTAAGACAGTTGTTGAAGCACCTCAACTCATAATTTAGAGGAATCATGAGGAGAAGTTCCAGAGCCCTTCACCGAGAATTCAGATTCACTCTTGGTTATATATTGTGTGTTAGTGTAAAAGTTTAAATTCCGAATTATTTGTCATTATTATCACTACACCTATTCACCTCCCTCTAGGTGTATTTTTCAATTGGTATCAGAGCTAGCGCTCCTGATATTCAGTTTAACCACCTAGGAGTGTGATCTGTTTGCCCAAAAGCCCATCACTTTAGTTTTGATGATGATTAACTCATGTAGTTATAATTCTAATGATCTTGTGCGTATTTAGTTTCAGATATTTGATAAGGATCTTAGTCGGTGTTTAACTTCAACAAAAGATTCGAAGTTAAGTTTTGAAGCTAGCACGTGTTGATTTAAGAGCTCGCGCTTAAAGATCGCATCAAGTACTCAAAAGGAATCTAGCTCTTTGGATCAAGTTTTGGATCAAATCAAGAAGAAGAAGAAGAAGATTTTCAAAACAAGATTTTCAAGGAAACTTGTGTCATGTTTGTAAGTGTTAACATTTTAGTTTTAGATAAAATGTAAAGGATAGATTAGTTGTGGATTGCTCAAGCTCTTATAGATAAACACATAAAATTTATATAAGTGTTTTCAAAAGAATAGTTTTGATTTTAGAAAATACTGTTTTGATTTTGATCTTCAAAGTGTTCATCCTTATGTTTCATGATTAGATTTCATCAAAACAAGTTTTTATGATTTATATGTGTTTTGAATTTCATCAATATACATTGTTGGTTCAAATGTTTAGAAAAACTTATTTAATGTTTCTATATCATGCGTTTGAGTTTTGTATTTATCAAAACTTATTTTAGAGCTTATTGTAGATATTTCATCTTATATGTGCATTGAATCATATCCATACACACTAAGCTTCAAAGGTGTTTAAAATATCTTATTTTTATATTTGAAGATGTTTTGGAAAAAATAACTTTTCAAATTGAGGATTGTTTTTGAAAAATACGGATTTTTATTTAAGGCTAAATTTCTATATCACAAAAATGGTTCAAAAAGTTTGTAATATGTGTTATTTTTTATCACACATATTTGTACTTCAAAGTATTTCAATGAACTTATTTTTGTAAATTTTATGTGATTTTATGGGATTTTATAGAAGTTTATAAGACCAAGATTGAATCCCCTATTATATCTGACCTGGCCTTCTGGCGGTCGACCGAGCCAGAAGTCGGTCGACCGGACAGTCAACCGATGTGTAGAGAAATGTGCACAGGCCTTGGCTTGAGGGCCGGTCGACCGGGCGGTCGACCAATCCAGAGAGTTCACTCTCTGGATCGAGCCCCGGTCGACCGGGCGGTCGACTGGCCAGAGAACTTTGCTCTTTGGATCTTACCTCGGTCGACCGGTCGGCTGACTGACAGGTCAAGACATGGGTGCGATCAACCGGCAACCCCAACGGTTAAAAATATAACCATTGGCCTGTCGACCGGCCGGTCGACCGACAGGCCTATCTGGTTAGATTCTAAGCCATAACGGCTAGCTTTTGATCCCTATAAAAAAGGGGTTCCCTTGGTCAGTTTTATACAAGATTTGAAGAGGGTTTTTGAGCCAATTTTCTCACCTTTCTCAGAGTTTTCCGACAAGTTTTAGAGCTTAATTCTATATCAAAAAGAGTGTTTACAAGAGTGATTCTCTTGTATTTTTCAAAAGAGATTTCTTGAGTTTTTTCTCCACAAATCTATCCTATTTTTTCTCGCAAAAGCTTGAGTTTTCCATTGCCATGTCTATCCTTTTGGAGCTTTGATGTGAGAGTATTTTTGGTGATCAAAGTATAGAGATCACCAAGTGTTCATCTTTGTATTTGAGGAGGAAAACTTGCGAGTTCGTATTGTGATTGTGGGAGCTCTGTGTAAAGGTGCGGCCTCGGCAAGCTAGTGTGCTTGCGTGTGTTATTCTTCCGAGAACAGAGAGGGACTTGTGAGTCTAGGAGTTCTAGTGTGAACTCATTGTAGGTGTTATGGCACCAAGTGATCTTGCAGGATCTATATAGTGGAAATCCTTCATAGTGTTGAAGGCGAGGAGATAGAGCAAGCGTGCTCAAACCTCGAAACACATCTTCCGTGTTTGCGATTGCTCATCTCTCTCTTACTTGTGTTTATATATCTTGCATGCTTATATTGTTTATCTCTTTATATGCTTGATATATTTGTGCTAAATTAATATATGTTTGGGATTATTTGCTCACACTTGTATTCAACCAAGAGAGCCATCGTGGCACCTCAACTCTTAATCTAGAGGAATCTTGAGGAGATTGTCTAGAGCCCTTCACCAGGAATTCGGCAACACTCTTGTGTTATACTTTGTGTATTAGCTTAATAGTTTTTGTTTGTATAAATAGTTTTTAATTCTGCATTAATTAGCATTAGATTAGCTAGTAGACCTATTCACCCCACCTCTAGGTGTATTTCAATTGGTATCAGTGCTTAGTGCTCTTGATTTAGATCTAACAACCTTTAGTTAAAGATCCTACTTTTAGCTAATCACAATATTTGTTTACACACACATTTGGATTTCAGGACACCTCCCATGTTTGACATTCTTAACTACCAAACTTGGAAAGTTAAAATGTGTACGTACCTAAAAGCCATAGGTATTCATGTTTATTTTGCCACTATAAAAGATTCTAATTGTTTAAAAGGCAAACATCTTGAGGCAAACACAAAAGCCATCCATGCTTTAAAATCTGCCCTAAATGATGAATATTTATCTAGGCTTTCTAATTTTGATTCGGCTTTTGTAGTATGGAACACACTTGTCTCCCTTGGTAAACAAAAGCAATACTATATGGGGAGTGAATCGGATGATAGAAGTGATGCTTTCAACATGTGCTACATGGTCCAAGGGGATGACCCCATCGAGGTAAATTCTGATTTCGAGCTTGTAACACCGCGTTCCCGAAATACGTACTTAGATATGTATTCTGATCTTCGATTATATTTTTTGTTTTCTCTCTGTATTTATTTTTTACTTTGTATTTATTTATGTGATCATTTTGTATTGAATCTGAATTCATGGACTCAGAGTTAGTCTGAGTCTGAACCGGGGAACCGATATCAGTATACTGCCTGATTTGACCTTTCTAGTAATCTGATTTGATCGATTTTAGCTTCAAACACTATTTTCTAATATTTTAGATCTTTCGTGATTTTCTAGAATTTTTCAGAATTATTATGTAAAATCTTCAAAAGCAGTGTCGATCAGTATAGTTGACCAATTCCTGGATTTTAGTTTTCAAACGGAATTGAATTTTTAGAAATGACTTTCACATTACTTATTAGAATCTCATTTTCTATCTAAATACTTTTGTTGAGATTTTTCTGACTTTATTAAAATTTGATCGATTTTGATGTCGACCGGTATCGCCGAAAGATTTCAAGATTTTTAATTTAAAAATCAGATTGAATTTCTCGAATTCAATTTCACCAAGCATCTTAAAATAATATTTTCTATTTTTAAGAATTTTTTAGAATGTTTCTGAAACAGTCGATTTTTATCCATATTAAATAATATTATTTTCTTCGTTTCTTTTTTCTTTTTCCATTTCTTTCTTCTTCACCTGCTCCCGTACTCCCCCCATCCCTTGCCGACAGCAATCACCCCCACACCTCCACCAGGCCCATCCCCTCTCCCACTCGTTCTCTTTTCTTTCTTTCTTTTCTTTCTTTATTTATTTCTTCTCATTTCTCCATCTCCTTCTTCATCTGTCACACCAACACTCTCTCTCTCCCTCTTCTCCTTGACAGCCGTCGCCTCCACCAGCACCACCCCCAGCATCGCCGCCCCTGGCCCCTTCCCCAAACCCATCTCTTCTCTACCCCACTTCCCTCCTCTTCAAATACCACTCCATCTTCTCCAATTTCCCAAAAAACCCATCACCATTACCTTCTTTCTTCTCCAAAATTCACACCAATTCCATCAATTTCTCCACTCCCATTTCCCAAACACCATTTCCACCTCCTCCTCTAACTCCCTACACCACCACAACTCCATCAACCAATACCATCTTCAATAACAACACCAACCACAACAATAACGTCACCATCTATATAACCCAAAACCCCTCCACCAACCCCTCTTCCTCCCTTGGGCCCAGGCCGCATCGCCCCCCTCCCCGGCCGCTGGCGGTGGCCATAATCGCCGGCGACCACCACCCCTCCCCCTTCTCCTTTTTTTTCTTCTTTCTTTCTTCTTTCTTCCTTTCTTTCTTTTCTTCTTTCTTTCTTTTCCCTTTTTTTCTCTTTTACCCTTCTTTCTTTTATTCCCTATCTATCCTCTCCTTCATTCCCTAATTACCCCTTCATTCCCAAGCACAACTTCCCCTCTCTCTCCTATAACTTTCTCTCTCTAACTCTCTCTCCCTTTCTCTCTTGTAGCTTCTTTCTCTCCCTCTAACTAATTCTCCTCTCTCTCCTCCCTCATTCTCTCTATATATATATGTTGATATATTTTATTTTGGATTGGTAACGTGCACGTGGTGTTCGTGGATCTCCCAGATATTGCTCGGAGTCGTGTGATTTTAGGCGATTACATTTTTCTGAGATATGTTATTCCGACTTTTAATACATGATGCATTGTTATGCGAGTTTATATATGATATGCGAGTGATTTTCTAATATTAACATGTTATAGGAATACCTGTTGGTCGTTATTATAACTCATTGGACTGTATTATACTTGTAATGGGCATGCCTAGATACGCTCCCGCTTCGCTCGACTTCACATAGCTAATTAATAGATTAATTTATTGTTGTTATAGATATGATTGTGAAGAGTTTGAAATGTTTAGCTAAATTGTTCTCTTATATCATGATATATGACCGGATGATTACCTGACATATGATGATGTAACTCTGTATTCAACTCACCTGATACCGGCATATTAATTACCAGACACTGATATGTTTATACTTGACACCTGATCCCTAACACTTGATATCTGACACCGGTACTTGACATTGTTTGACGCGGAAAAGGAGCTGGTGTAAAATTTCCTTGAATCAGATGAAAAATTACAGCCGGCTTAATCTTCCGGTTACAAGGGAGGGAGAATATTGAATCTTGAATTCCCCCTTTGTTTAGTGCTGGGTTCTTCGAGTGGCGGTGGAGAGTGAATCTTGTTCTCCGTTGACCAGATGACTGTTTGGACCGTCGGGGATCTTCTCTTCGGTCGGTAGAGAGAGTAACTCGGCTCTGTCTACCAAAACTCTAGAAGAGGAGCTAGGCAAAGAGCAGCTAGTACGCAGTAAGCTTGCTGAAGAGTCTTCTCTCCTTCTCTGTTGACGATGCCTTCGTCCGGTGATCGTGCGTGTCTCTCTCTACGCGTGTTGGATGCGTATGCCTGTATGTAGGTACGTCTCTCCCTGTGTGTCTGTCTCTGTTGATGTCAACAGGGCTATTTATAGAGGTCCCTGGGGATGAACGTGCCCCCTGAAAACGCTCCACAATGAGGGGCCACTACCCGCTACATGCGCGGTGACTGGCCCCTTATTTCGGGTAGTTGCAACCGAGACGCGGGTGTCGAGCCAACGCGTCTTGTTGCTGAGACGCGGGCTTCGGGCCGACGCGCCTTGATGCTGAGACGCGGGCTTCGGGCCGACGTGCCTTGATGCTGAGACGCGGGCTTCGGGCCGACGCGCCTTGATGCTGAGACGCGGGCGTTGAGCCAACGCGCCTTGATGCTGAGACGCGGGCGTTGAGCCAACGCGCCTTGATGCTGAGACGCGGGCGTTGAGCCAACGCGCCTTGATCTTGAATCTCTGCGTTTTGGTGGCTTGTCTGTGTGATTTTTAGACAGCCTACAGAACCCCCTCCAAAGTTTTCGACATTCCGCAGTTAACTGGGACGGATTTCGAAATACTTTGGACTCTAGCTGAGTTCGCCTTCATGACTAGACTGTTGATGCTCCGGGTTTAACCTTATCTGGAGTTGGTCTTCGTGAGTGTACTGTTGAACACTTTGAAGCCCCCAGAGTTGATCATGTTGAGTGTCTAGATGCACAGTCTAAACCTCCCCGATTGTTTTTAGTCTGTCACTGACGCGCTTTAAGCCAGGAGTGGTTGGTCGTCTGCTTGCGTCAGTGTACTGTTGAACTGATTTTGTAGAAGCAAGAGGCCAAACGCAGGTTCTTTTTCAAAAAGCAGAGATGGTACTGCTGTAAAGGCGCGATTTCTGTAACGTGCGTCCTTTGACAATGGAGACGCGACTGATCTTCATAAGGCAGACGCGATATTTGGCCAGACTGGAAGGACGCGAATTTCTTAGAGAGACGCGACCTTCCGAATGCATTCATGGAGAGGCTGACGTGGCATGTCCATCGAGGAGGTGCGTTCTTTGGGCGCGAATTCTGTGCCATGTCATGATTACGCCGCCAGCTGGCCTAGGGAACCGGCGAAATTTCGCCTTTTGGCGCGCGAATTTCCTGGTTCATTAAATGAACTGCTCCACGTGTCGACTGCTGACTCGTGGCGGGGTTGCGACGCATGATCTTCTCCGTTCAGAAACGATTTTGTTACACGCGTCAAGCGGCGACTCGCTGCAGCGTCTACCGGGCCACACGCCGCGTATCTTCGCGAATCCCTGTGCCTATAAAAGGCAACAGTTGGAGAGATGCATCTTCTTCTCCGAACGCGCTTACTCAGAGATTTAAGAGAGTTCTTCTTCTCCATTACTGCTCATCTTTTTCATTGACCTCTGATCACCAATGGCACCCAAGGCCAAGCCGACCGCGTCGTCCTCCAAGGCGACCATTGCCGAGGCCCAAGGGGGCGCTTCCTCCGTGCAGGATGTTTTCCGAGGTAAAGATGCCATTTTGGCTAAGCTTCACCGTTACTGGAAGTTTTTTAGAGAACCCTAAAAAAACTCTTAACACAGAATATGAACCGGTTTGATTCTCAGACGCAGTCTCGGACGCGGTCTTTGAGTTGATAACCGAGGCGCGGGTTTGATGACCTAACGCCAGTGAACTCTGCACTTCGGGTCCTTCACTTAGAGATTTCCTAACTGTGAAGGATCTGGACGCGGTCTTGGTTTGCAGAACGCGGATTTGATCCTTGCGTTCTGTGCCACTTGACGCGGATTTGCAGGTCTGGACGCGGGTTTTGATAACTTCTGCGTCCAGTATCTTTTCTGCGTTTGAACGCAGATTCGCAGGTCTGGACGTGAATTTTGATAATTCCTGCGTCCAGTTTCTCTTCTGCGTTTGGACGCAGATTCGCAGGTCTGGACGCGAATTTTGATAATTCCTGCGTCCAGTTTCTCTTCTGCGTTTGGAGTCATGAACACTTAGCATTTTTCCTTGCTTTTAATGAAGTATCTGACTAAGTGTCCTTTTCTTTCGCAGTGCGACATGTTTCTGGCTCACTTGCCAAGACGCGCCACTTTGGACATGTAGGTGGTGCTGACCAGGGCTTGACCTTCGTGCTAAGAATGAGTGTCCCATTGACTGCTGACCAGTCGCCGGATCGCAGGGAGAGGCTCTCTAATGTTGACAGGAGAACCTTTCGGGCGCTTATGACCGATGCCGCATTCAAAACGGATGATGGCGTCAGGCTGGAGAAGCCTGCCTTCTTCTTCGGAGATCGCATTCATGATGACGGCCGTCGCGTGTCTGGAGGAACTTACAAATGGTTCCGTCAGATAAAGGATGGAAGATTATTTCTTCCGGATATGGAGAGGATGTTCCCGTTGTCCTACTTCCAACACATGTCCATCCCTCGGAAGATGGAATGGGACATTTCCCAATGTGTCCCCGAAATCACCCTTGGTGACTTTGGCTTCCAGAAGGTAAACCGCCATGATAGTCATGACAGGTCAGCCGTCGGCCTGTTCCCCGCGTCGCGCAAGTCCGATGTTCCGGTCGGGGAGATACCACAGCTTGCTGCTACCTTCCTTAACTCGTTTATGGAAGCGGAGGGTGACTATCCTACTGAGTTCCGTGCGCATGGGTGGATCCATTCTACGGGGAATATTTGGTGGGGCAGGATGGTGGGTTTTGTCCTCACCGATCTTAAAGAGCTGCTAGAGTGTGTGGGACTATACCCGGCGGTCAGGGCCGTACAGTGGGGTATCCCACCAAGCTCTCATAATTTCTTCGGAGTCCTGGAGCGATATGACTCTCTGACGGGGACATTCTTCACCCCGGTTGGAGAGATGGGCCTGGCACTGCACGAGCTGCATGAGGTCTCGGGGCTGGCGTCAGGGGACATTCCTTATGAGGAATATGTCCCTACCACTAAGGAGCTCCACTTTTTGGAAAAAGAGTTTCCCGCAATATATGAGACCTACTGGGAGGTGATGTGCCACTTCCACATCTGCGGCCAGATAACTGCCTGGAGGTCAGGAGGAGTCAAGCAGTTGTCTTGGGCTAGTTATCTGTTCAACAACGTTACCAATAAAGACCTCCCGATAACCCGACTGGCTCCCAGCTCCGATAGGGAAATTGAAGACAGGATCGACCAGGCTCCGAACAGCTTCTACACCACGGAGTCGAATGAGGATGGTTTCGACCCTGACTTGGTTTTTGAAAGCTTTCACCATCAAGCCTGGACTTCCATCTCTAGTCGAGCACTGTTGGCGGGCTTCTTGATGCTGTGGTTGAAGCGTTGTGTGGTGCCCACGCTGCCACACGAAGTTATTGTTGCTGACGTGGTGTACCCGGCGGTGCTCCTGGCTCATGGTAGCCCCATAGCTCTTCTTCCGGCCGTGGCGGCCGGTATTCAGAGTGGGCTACGGGCATTAGCCAAGAATTTCTGCGAGCCCCCGAAGACTGTTGACTCCCATGGAAAGCCATATGTCGACTCAGAGGGGAATCCGAAGGTGAAGCGCCCTAACCCTCGGATTGAACTGCCTTACACGTACCTCATGGCTTGGTACGTGATGCATTGCCCTTCTTTGATAACGGCGGCGCGTGGGAGCACGGGTCATGTCCCATTTGTGCAGCGGCTGGAACGTTCGGAGTGGCGTGACACCTACCTGTATTATATTAGGAAGTGTCTTTCCTGCGCCACGAACTACCAGCTCAACCGCTGCTTTCCAGACGTTCCTGGTGCGGCTTTCGGGGAGTTGTTCGCTGATATCGCTGGTCGGGATAACTTCACACAACTGCCTGCGGGAGTCTTCTGGTGGTTGATCAACATCCGGCCGGGATATGTGATGTTCCGGCAAGGGACTTCATGCACCATCGAGCCATACATGCCGAACCGTTTTGCCCGACAGTTCGGCTACGATCAACTCTATGTCGGGAACCCCAATGGTCGGCTCGCCTTCGAAGGGAACCTGTTCGAGGGTGCTCGGGCCTGGTACTACAGTGCGGCTGGAGGGACGGGAGCAACATTCCGTCTACCCATCGAGACGCCCAAATGCCGCACGAGCTTCAGCTTCTGCACTTGGTACTTCCAAGCCAGCCAGACACCAGACCTTGTTCCGGAGTCTTCATGCCTTGAGAGCATCAATGCACATCTCGAGGCCAGGTCAGAGTCCGGTAAACATTCGAAGCTTATCGACTAGTATCTGAAGGCTCATAAGGAGGTCAGGAGACGATCGAGGAGGGAGCCCCCAGCAGTGAGGGCGGAGCCGCGACCGGCAAGGGCAGAGCCACGAGCGACAAGGGTGGAGCCACCAGCCACGAGGGAGGAGCCGCGGGCAAGGAGGTCTAAGCAGTTGGCGAGCAAGCGTCGTCGACACTCTGCTTCTATTGCTGGGCCTGTCCCAAAGAAGGTTCGGAGGGACTTAACAGCCGAAGTCTCTCAATCTGAAGGCACCTCTACTGGAGTTGAGGCTCATCCTGAAGATGTCCTTGTCAGGGTTGAGGAACCGTCGGAAGATGAAGATTTCCCCACCCCAGTCCGTGCCCCTAGGTCACACCGCAAGACCGTGGAGGAGGGGGAGCTTGTTGACGAACTCACCGCTGGTGATGATGATGAGCAGCTTGAGGTCGACATAATGGGTGAAGAGGATGTTGAGATTCCGGGATTCTCAGCTCAGCCCGAGCTTCCTTCTGCTCATGAAGGGAGAGGTGAGGCACGGCAGCCGGGGTCTCCTAGCGTCTTCATTTCCAGTCCTAGGGCAGTTGACCCTAGTCCTACCACTGGGGTGATCGGAGTCAAGGCTCTTGTTGCGAAGCTTCCTCGCGTTGAGCTGTCGTCTTCTTCGTTATCGGGGGAAAGCGAGTTTGAAGACGATGTTGATTATGGTGATGAACCCACTTTTCCTGATCCGGAAAAGTTCTCCCATATTTCGGAGGAAGAAATATACGGGGGTGAGCCATCAACGGTATCGCAGCCGGCGGTTGTTCCTGTTGGGGTACTCTTTTCACCTTTTGACCTGCTTTCCCTTTTAATTTTCGAAGAGGATGTTCTAACATTCTTCTCTTATGTTGCAGGGTCAGCTGAAGATGCTGAGGCTACAACCTCCTCGCATATTGAGGAGATGGTGATAGAGTTGACCCGCCCAAGGGGATTGAGGTCTCGGCTGCTGAGATACCCTCAAAGGGGGCAGCTGTTGAAACTGGGGAGCCTTCCACTCTGCCAGAAGAGGAAGCAACCACTGAGGCTGAAAAGGCTCTCACTCTGCCGGGCGAGGAGGTTACTGCTGAAGCCGGGGAGAATTCTACCCCGCAGGGTTCGACACCTCTGGACCTCCATCTTGGTAAGGCAGCTCTGACGTTTTAAATGTTTCGCTTTTCCATCATTGTGGCTGACGCTGCGATAACTTGCAGAGAGGACTGAGGGGGCTCAGGTGGAGAGTCCGATGGTTGGTACCCTTCCAGAAGGCCATACAGCTCAAGTCTCGGTGGAGGTTTCTGAGGAGGTTGTGCTTACCACTCCCTCATTGGTCGTGGAGGCTCCTGCAGAGGTAGTACCTCCGGAAGCGTCAGCGGCCAGTCTAGCTCTTGTCGTATCGACGGCCAGCACGGCTCTGGTGCGAGAGGATCCGCCTTATATCCCCTATCCTGTGACAGAAAAGGGGTCGGGAAGCTTCCCAGGTGGTGAAGACATAGGGGAACTAGCACGTCAGATGGTGCAACAATTCTTCGCTTCGATGGGATCATGTATTGATCTCATCTTACGTGGGAGCAGCTCCTTCAAATTTGCCCAGAAGCTTCTCGAAAATATGGCCGTGAACATCGAATTAACGGGAGGCCCCTCACTTGCCGAGGCATGTCTGCGGGTGGTGAAGCAACTGGGAGATGACCTGCACGAGCTGGAGTCTTTGGAAAATGCTGGCTCCTCTGATGAGGCCCAGGCCACCTTGACTAGGCTCCTAGCTGCTCAAGAACAAGAGCGACAGGAGGCGGAGGCACAAATTGCTGCAGAGGCCCGCAGCCTCGAATATTCCCAGGCTGAATGTCAAAGACTAACCGCCGATTCAAGGGAATCCGAGCTTACCATGCAGAGCACTGAGCAAGTCATCATCAGTGCTCGTGACACCATTGCCAAGGCTCGGGACACCATTGCCAAGGCGGAAGCTGTGCTTGCGTTCAATGAGAAGAAGCTCGTTACCATTAAAGAGGAGCTTGAGGAGCAACAAGCTGCTAAGGCGCGAGCTGAAGAGAGTCTGTCTCTACATTTTTCCAGGGTGGAATCTCTGCGAACGCAGCTGGCCGCAAGAAATTTCTTATCTGAAGAGGAGCTGCGGGACCGGGTTATTATGGAAGCTGAAAGGACGCGCCAACACGAGATTCACCGCCTCAAGGAACAAATCCGTTCCTTGGCGAACCAGGACATTTAGCCTTCTTTTCTTTTTCTTTTTGTAAAGAAAAGGACACTCAATTTATCAAGAGTGTTTTGTATCCACTTTTATCATTCTTTTGATATAAAAGTTTCGAAGTTTTTGGCTCCACCTTCTTTGCTTAGCTGCGGATGAACCCAACTTCTTGATCACTGGCTGTGAATACTAAACTTAGATAGGACTAAGTTCTTTTAATGAGACGCGGCGTCAGTCCACCTGAACTTAGATTTCACCAAGTCCTTTTGATGAGACGCAGCGTCAATCACAGAGTGAGACGCGGTCATCATTCACTAGGAACTTAGATTTCACTAAGTCCTTTTGATGAGACGCGGCGTCAATCACAGATTGATACGCGGTCTTCTTGATGAGACGCAGCGTCAATCAAAAGATGAGACGCAGTATTGATCCATAAAGTGAGACGCGGCCGTCAGTCCATGGAGTGAGACGCAGCGTCAATCTCAAGGTGAGACGCGGCTCTGAATAACGCAAATATGTTTTGCGCAGATCGGGCAGGCGCAAGAGACACAGCCTTGTCTGCTGAAGGGACGCGGCTTTCCCATCTGCGTTTAATGCAACCTGACTTAAAAGATTTTAGGAGATCTTTGAACGTCAAGTCTTCGCTGTCGATTGGGATTCTGGGTCTTTCGTTGCTTCCCAAGGCAGTTATCCACGCGTCGGCCTCTCAATGGATTTAGGCGTTAATGCTCTTGTATGCAGAACCGACGCTGGCGGTTGAAAAACCAGCGCATTTCGACGGTTTCCAAAGCAGCGTTCCACGCGTCCGTTTTTGATTGGGCTTTGACAGTCGTGCGCGACGGTTCCGATTGACGCACCATTAATGGCAGTTGTTGAGAATTGCCTATAAATAGGGTGTGCCCCCTTCTCAATAATCCAAACTTGGATTGTTTTCTTTTGTTTGCTCTGAGAGACCACGCCTTGAGTTATCTTTCAGAGAACCGTCTTCATGGGTGAAGGTGACCCCGTGGATGAAGATGACCCAGAGCTCTCATGCTTCTGTTTGGTCTCTTCAGAAGGAATCCTCTCTCGGATCATCTTGCGCACCTGCGTTTGGACGCGGAAAGGCCAGCTCTGGATAGAGGCCCCTGCTGGTATGTCACCCTGATGACATCTATAGCCCATCCAGGCCTGCACCTTGGCGTAACCGTCTGAAAGAAGTCTTGGCGCATTCCTTTTCTGGAATTTGCGCCATTGATTTGAACTCCTCTGAACGCGGGCGCTTGACGCGCGCGTTGCTCATTGCGTTTTACAGCCATTGTCTTGACGCGTTTTATAGCCAATGCCTTGGATGAATTAAAGTTTCCGACCTGAATCTTGCAACTCCTGTTCACCCAGCAGAGAGATGGCAATTTTCGGCGTTTACACTTTTTCGCGTCTTGTGCTTTTAGGCGCGGACGCAAGATAAAGCCGCGTTTGAATCCTGCGCATGGCACAGTTTTGACCCGCGTCTGAAGTCTCTAAAGACTGTCGCGTCTGTTACTTAGTTTTCTTTTGTTAAAGTATACTAAGTTCCAGATTTTCTGATTCTCCTATTTGTTCTTTGCAGGTTCACTGGTCCCCTGGAAGAATGCTTCAACCGGCGAGCTTGTTCAATGTTCACCTATGAGAGAATATATTATGGTCCTCGTCACCTATGAGAGAATATATTATGTCTCTGACGAGGACCCAACCCTCGCCAAGGTCTCTTCAGATCTCCTGTACCAAACATGCCTGATGGCAAGAGATGGTCAGGGTATGCATGACGGCGATGAGGGTCCGGCGGTTGTGGTGGCGGATAAGATCCTCTTCCTCTCCCACTCCAGAAGTGACATCGAGGACATTCCGTTAGATGGCCTGCTGGGGAAAGGGATGGTGATGAATGAAGGGTTGCAGGACTTTCTGCTGCCACCGGACCTCAAGAACACCATTGCTCTTAGCTTAGTCAGCTAGGGCGCTTTCAGAGTTTGGCGTTGTTGCCATGGTGCAACCGACTCCAATTGTCGTCACAGTCGGGCACTTTCCCGGACATCATGTATTTGGAATCAGATGCGGCTTCAAGGAGTGAGTACGGCCTCTAAGAGAGAGAGGGACTTCTTTGTACTCCTTAATTGTAACACTCAATCTTATTGTATGAGAGAGCGTTTTGTATCACTTTCATATGCTTGAATATCAATAAAAGTGACACTTTTCTTTTTGCCTCTTTCTGTTGTCTTGAATGTTTTGTTTTAGAAGCAAAAGAATGATTTTGGTGGACCCGCCACCTTATAAAAGAAAGTGACAGGGGGAATGCGTACTCCCAGAGAAGGTGAACTTTTGTCAAGTGTCTGGGATTGACTTGATTCAAGGTCAGCTGGGGAATTTGATAAAACATTGTCAGCGGTGTAATGTTAACCTAACAATGTCTTTAGGTGAACCTGTTATTCTGTTGAAGAGAATAACAAGTGAAACTAGACCCGCGAGGAATCTAGTGAAGCTTTTACCGTTAGAGGTGTGATATTAACTTAACGGGTTGGAGATAGTCTTGTCAGAAGTGTGGTGTTAACTCGACAAGGATGTGAGTCAGAGGTGTGATATTAACTTAACTCAGAATGTCACTGTCATAGGTGTAATGTTTAACATAACAGTGAGGTAATGCTAGAGGTGTGATGTTGAACTTAGCATTGGTCATCTCGACTTAGAAAAAGAAGTCGAGGAAAGGTCATGGAAATAGGTGTATTGTTGAACTTAGCGATGACTCGGATGCTAGAAGTGTAGTGTTAACTTGGCATCGTCCATTTCAGCTTCGATACGGAAGTCTGAAGAAAGGTGACTATCAGAGGTGTGATATTAACTTGACAGGCACTCGATGTACTACTTAGAGGTGTAATGTTAACTTAAACAGTAGTTTGTCAGAGGTGTAATGTTAACTTGACAAGAATTGGCCCGTGATAAGAGCAATTTGAGGACCTGTCATTCTATTGATGAGAACTGACAAGTGAAATTTGAAATGCCAGAGGTATAGTGTTAACTTGGCAAATTTGAGAGTTTGTTACTCTATGCAGAGTTAACAAGCAAAGTTTATACTCGACAAAGAGTATTCATTACCAGAGGTATAGTGTTAACGTAGTAATGATTGCATTTTGTGGTCCTACCATTCTATGGATGAGAATTGGTAAGGGATTTTGGAGGAAAGAGTGGACTCAAGCTCACTTAGGATTTTTAGCAAACCCTCAGCTATCAACGGATTTGAGATGCCTTTACCAACTACCGTTTGAGTTGGGCTAGCCATGCTATTCCCCTCAGCATGATGAGTTGTCGAAGACTGATGTTGGGCTTAAAAGCCAACATTTTCCTCTATCCTTAGCCGTCGGAGGCGTCGGATGTTTCTGATCAGAGGTGTATTTTTAACTTGATCAGTGGAAGAATACTGTCTAGGGATAGTATTTCTTCAGGAACCTGCCGTTAATAGGCATCATGAGTGTATCGCCATTCGAGGTTATGAGGCGACATGATCCATTTGAGTAGACTGACTCTACTACAAATGGTCCTTCCCATTTGGGTTGGAATTTTCCTTTTGTCTTGTGCGTCATTACCATGGGTCTTCTGACGGCTAAGACTAGGTCGCCTTTCTTGAAAGTTCGCACTTTAACTTTCTTGTTGAAGGCTCTGGTAATTCGAGCTTGGTAGAGCTCGATTTGCTGTTGGGCTTGCAGACGCTTGTCGTCTAAGGCCTCCAGTTCTTGGAGTCGCTGTCTATGCTTCTCCTCTGCCGTCATCTCCGCTGTCAAGGCGACGCGTAGAGATGGAATTTGGATCTCCAGGGGAAGCACGGCTTCACATCCGTATACCAAGGAAAACGGCGTGGCCTTAGTCGGGGTTCGCACAGTTGTGCGGTAAGCCCATAAGCATTCACCCAACTTGTCGTCCCAGTCTCGTTGACTTTTCGAGACGAACTTTTTGAGAAGCTTGCCAATAGTCTTGTTGAAAGCTTCTGCGAGGCCATTGGCGGCAGGGTAGTATGCCGTTGAAGACACACTCTAGATTCTGAACTTAGCGCAGAATCTCTGGAAAGCCTGGCTGATGAACTGGGGTCCATTGTCATAGACAATTCGCCGAGGTACGCCGAAACGGTAAATAACGTGATGTTTCACGAACTTGATCACGTTAGAAGATTTTACCTCTTTCAAAGGGATAGCTTCGGCCCACTTTGAGAAGTAATCGGTTATCGCTAGAATGAACCGATGTCCTTTCGATGATGGTGGGCTGATAGGGCCAACCACGTCCATCCCCCACATTTCAAACGGCCAGGTAGAGGTCGTAGAGTGGAGGTACCCTGGTGCTTGATGGATGAAATCGCCGTGTATTTGGCAAGCATGACATCTTTTGGCATAGGCGACGGCGTCGGCAACCATCTTGGGCCAGGTTGATGGGCTCCACAAGTACCATCGTGGGCTTCTTTCAATACTCCTTGGGCTTCTTTTGATGAGAGGCATCGGAGCAGGATCCCGTCACGCGATCGACGATACAATGTTCGCGAAATCGCATTATAGTAGAATTTGGGGACTTTCCTTCGGATGGCAGCCGCCTCCCTGGCGTCTTCAGGCAAGATGCCGTATAAGACAAAATCAATGTAGGGGAATCGCCAGTCTCTAGGCTCTAGACCGGTTGACACTTCAAGTGTTTCCTTGTCGTGATGATCTCCCGTTGACCCTGGGCAGTCTCCGAGTGAAATTTTTGGACAGTACAGGTCGTGGCTATAGATGAATACTTTCTCCATTGCTCCAGCTGGAAGGGCTAAGGAGGCAGCAAGGGATGCAAGTGCATCTGCATGCGCATTTTGCCTGCGTGGTACATGGTCGATGTAGAAGTTTGAAAACCTCTCGGCCATGTGGATTGTCGCATTGTAATAGGGTACTAGATCTTCATGTCTGACCTCATACTCTCCGCGAACTTGGCTGACGATGAGTTTAGAATCACCGTACGCCTCGAGATTTTTAACGCCAATCTCATCGGCGAATTGCATCCCAATCAAAAGAGCGTTGTATTCTGCCACATTGTTGGAGCAGGGCTCGGTTAACGAGATAGCTCGGGGAATCACAAAATTTTGTGGGGAGACGAGTACTACTCCCACCCCCGCTACTGAGTGTCCCTTTGGGCTTGTTCTTGATGCTCCATCGAAGAAAAGTTGCCACACTTGCCCTTCGAACAACGTCTGAGTCAGGCAGACTTCGGCGACCTCGTCTGGGAGATCCTCATAGAGTTTGGCTGCCCTTGGATCTGGGTACTCAGCTAGGAAGTCCGCCACCGCTTGTCCTTTAATGGCCTTCTGGGGTAAAAAGTGCATCTCATATTGGGATAACAATATAGCCCATTTTGCCAGCCGGCCATTCAACGAGGAAGGCTTTGTCATGAGTAACCTCAGAGGGTTGACTTTTGATATGACATTTATAGTTTGGCCTGCTAGATAGTGTCGCATTTTCTGAATAGCGAACACCAGCGCCAAACATTCCTTCTCGATCAGGTTGTACCGATGTTCGGCTCTGATCATTGTTCTACTTAGGTAGTAGATTGCTTGTTCTCGTCCTTGTTCATCATTCTGAGCTAGTAGAGCCCCCAGGGAATGATCCATTGCTCGAACGTACACCAGAAACGGCTTTCCGGATACTGGAGCTGCAAGGACTGGTGGTTGGGTGAGGTATTGTTTGATCTCCTCAAATGCTTTTTGACAAGCGTCATCCCAAATGAATGAAACACCCTTTTTCATCAGCTTGGCGAAGGGTTGGCATCTCCCGGAAAGGTTTGATATGAACCTGCGGATGTACGCCAATCGTCCTTGTAATCCCCTGAGCTCCTTGAGGCTTCTGGGGGGTTGCATCTCTTGGATAGCGCGGACTTTCTCCGGATCCAAATGGATTCCTGTGGAAGTCACAACAAATCCTAGGAATTTGCCACTGGCTACCCCCAGGAAGGACTTGGTGGGGTTCATCTTCAATTGATGAGCCCGCATGATGTCGAAGACCACCTTCAGGTCTGCTATGTGATCACCTTTAGTGCGACTTTTCACCGCGATGTCATCGACATAACATTCCACCGTTTTGCGTATCTGCTGATGGAAAATGACGTTCATGGCCCTTTGGTATGTTGCCCCTGCATTTTTCAGTCCAAAAGGCATGACAGTATAGCAATATACCCCTAGAGGAGTCCTGAAGGAGGTATACTTTTCGTCATCGGGATACATCTTGATTTGATTGTATCCTGAGAACCCGTCCATAAAGGACATTCGCTCGAATCCACAAGTATTATCAATCATGACATCTGTGATTGGCAATGGGAATTCGTCTTTGGGGCAGGCCTCGTTTAGATCACGGAAGTCGATGCAGATCCGGATCTTCCCATTCTTCTTGGTGACGGGGACGATGTTGGCTACCCAGTCGGGATGCTGTTCCTCCCTGATGAAGCCAGAATCAATAAGCTTTCTGACTTCTGATTGAATTGCCTCCATTATCTCTGGACGGAACCGTCGCTGCTGTTGTTTAACAGGCTTCATGTCCGGATTGATGTTGAGGCGATGCATAGCCACTTGAGGATCAAGTCCAGGCATGTCCTCATAATTCCAGGCGAAGACGTCTATATACTCTTGTACAAGAGATATTAGATCCTCCTTTTCCGAAGGTGACAAGCCGTCACTTATGAAAATGGGCTTGGGGTTGGCCTCATCTCCTAGGTTGATTTGAACAACCTTATCTTCTGTGGGTGGCTCACGCTGTTCAAAGCGGATATCCCAAAGAGCATTCAAATGTTTGATCCAAGGATCTGTATCAGGTTGGATCATTTCTTCATCTTCATCTTCCAGATGGCCTGTTGAAACCATGTTTACTGAAAGCCCTTTGAAGATGTTGCCGACACTAACATCTGACTCCCACGATGACGTGTCTGAAGAGCAATCGTGACCTGACGACTCTCGAGAATCAGAGGCTGATGGGACTGGAGTTGATACATAGCCCAACCCCCGGCGCGTCTGATGATAATAATCGGGTGCTTTCCCTTTCGGCACAAAGGACCGGAGCAGCGTTCTCCTTCCTTTACCGAAGTTTAATCCGGGCCTGTTGGTTAGGTCATACCCCATGCGTTTCATCATTCTGAGCGCTTTTGGTTCATAATGATTGAACTGAGGGGATTCATCCTCGCCTTCCGATTCTTCGTGAGGCATCGGTTCAGACGAGATTCGCCCAAAAAGTATTGGTCTTTGGCCTTTTCGTCTGGCTGGAACCATAAATATAGATTCTTGCGCATTACCATTATCTTGGTATGTCCCGAAAGATGATTTCACCGGTACATGCAAAGATGTCAAAACATCCATTGCCGACCAGAGGTCATCGTCCACGTCGGTAGTAGTATCCGACGGTATTGAATCGGAAACATACACGGGAAAATACGCAAAATCTAAATCTTCATTAATGTACCAACCACCCGCATCGTCGGTGGTGTTGTCAATATCGAGCTTATTAGTGCTCTTTACAAGGGGTTCCAACTCCCACAGGCACTCTTCTTTCTCAGGCTCGATGTCAGCCTCATTACCAGAGTCTAGCTCCTCTGGTTGCGGGGTTTCATTAGTCTCCTCAGGATCCTGATATAGGAGGGAGTCCGTGAAATAATTTTCAACCCCTTTAAACGGATGCCTTTCGGCAATCAACGTTTGAACTTGTCCACTCTCGTCAATGTATTTCATGACTTGGTGGAGAGTGGAGGGAACGATGGAATTACGGTGAATCCATGGTCGTCCCAGCAACAGGTTGTAGGAAGTGTCAGCGTCAATGACGTAGCATGTCACTTCCGACTTGAGGCTCCCGATCCGGCATTTGAGCTTGATCTTCCCCATCGGACGGGAGCTATTGGAATTAAACCCGTAAATAGTTGTCTGGGTAGGGCTCAGACGATGGGTAGGAATGCCCAGAAATTGCATGACTCGGCGAGGTATGATACTCAGCGCGGACCCTGGGTCTACCTGGATGCGATTTACCTCGGACGACCCGATATATCCTGTGAAGTATAGGGGTCGGTCATGCTTCCCTTTAACCTGCATGTCATCTGTTGTGAAGGTGATGCAGGGAGCATTTGGGGAGGCGTGGAGGCAATCCTCTACATCTTCCTCCCTTGGCACGCGGGTCATGAAGACCTCAGCATTTGCCAAAGCTTCTTGTAGAGCCTCTCTGGTTGACTTTGATAGCCTCAGGAGTTCATACAAGGTGATGCGTGCCGGGATGTTGGCTAGTTGAGCCAAGACATCGAAGCGGTAAGGTGTCGAGGATCCTTCCGCTGCACCTTTTGAAAGAACCCGAGAAAACCGGGTTTCTTTCTGTTTCTCCACAGGTGATTTTGTGGAGGGCTTGGCTGGTTCTACGGCTGGTTGCGGAGAAGCCGCTGCCGTCTCGCTGTACTGCTTCAAGTATGCCTGTCCTGAACGGGTCCCCGCCATCGGTTGGCTGGGCTCTGCGGCCAGGACTATTGTTTCCTCTTCTGAATCAGTCAGTGAGGGAACATCATCCTCTGCTTCTCGGGAGGAAGCACATACCACATGGCAGGACGAAGCTTTTGCCTTACCTTTGGACTTCCTGTTGGTTACAGTAGTCCATTGTTGTTCATCGACGAGGTCAGGGTGGACCCACATGGTTTCCCCCTGAGGTGTAGGGATGGCTACCAAGCCCTTCTCCTGCTGCTGGTGAGGGTCTGTGTTGACCACTCTTAATTCTCCCCTTGGAATAGGAGTTACTCCCGCAGGCGTTGGGGGTTGTCTCCCGAACTGGAGAACCGACGTCACATTAGCCGTGACCTTCTTCTGCTCTGGTCGGAGCTTTAGCACCTCCGCGTCAATCAAAGCCTGAAGGATGTCTTTGAAGACGTAGCAGCTTTTGGTAGGATGTCCCAACATCCTGTGGTACATGCAGTAGTTGGGATTGTCGGTCTTGCCGACTTCCTCCGGGCGCCTAATTTCAAGGAGCTTCAGTCGATTGCTCTTGTTGAGTAGCTTGAAGAGCGAATCGACGTGTTCCTCCTTGAAGGAATACTGCTTGTTGGGGCGTGGCTGGCTTGAAGAGCCACTTGCCCTGCCTGTTTGAGGTTTGGTGGGAGATTTGGTCTCCGTCGCCAAATTATCCTTCCGCTTCGTCCGGAGGGAGGTGTCTGGTACCGGTGCACGCCTTGTCGACCTTTCCGGCCGCAGCTTGCCTTCCTCTGCCCTGACACGGGCAACAATCTCTTCAGCCTATTCACCTTGTTGGACTAACTGCTTCCAGGTGCGGCTTTCAGCAACTCCTATTTGAGCAAGGAGTGAGGTTTGGAGATTGTGGCGGCATGTTTCCACCAGGGTGGCCTGGGTCATACCGCTTGGGCACCGGAGTGCCGTGTTCCGAAATCTTTTCACGAAAGATTTGACGGACTCCCCTCTCCGCTGTTTGGTAGCTAAAAGGGTGGGCATCGTGACTTCGGAATCATCTTCGAAGAAGCGTGTTAAGAACAGCTTCTCCAGATCCCCCCAGTTCTTGATAGAACCCTCCGGGAGCTTCATAAACCACTCAAAAGCCAACCCTTTTAGGGTGCCGATGAACAGTCGCGCCAGGATGGCGTCATTATCTACTACATTCCCGGTCTGGGATTTGAAGTAGTAGATGTACTGGTTGGGTGACCCCTTCCCGTCGAATGCTTGGAGGGTTGGAGCCTTGAACTTAGGAGGGTATGGAACTAAGTCCCACTCAGCCGGATAGGGCCAGACCACTCCAGCTTCTTGGAGGTCCTTGCGATTGGCAAGGGCCTCGAGGCGTCGTTCTAATTGACTCATCCTCTTAGCATGAGTCTTCTCCTGGTCTTGGTCGCTTTTTATTTGCGACGAGGGTTTGGACGAATCCGAAGCAGATTGCTGTCTCTCTTCAGAGGGTTCGGAAAATGAGTTTCCTCCCCTTCTCCCTTTACCCTTTGGCCTTCTAGGAGGAGATTTCGCTCTTTCTTCAAGCAATTTTTCAAGCATATGCTTGAGGGAGTCAATGGATCTCTGTTGAGAGGCGATTATATCCATCTGGCGCTTCTGCGTCTGCTCTAAACGCCTGGCCGTCTCCTCAGGAGTGTCTGCCATGTAGGCGGAAGCCTCCTTCTCGACGGAAGAGTTTGAAGCCTGCGACTCCACTACAGCGGAGTGAGAATCACCCATTCTAATGCCGCGGGCTAAGGCATTATAGTCAATTGGGGGAATGGCCCCCATCCGGGTGCGAGTGTGTTGATACACCCCTTCCGGCTCAGAGTCAGATTCCTCTGAGTTGACCATTGGTTGTTTTCCCTTGCTTCTGCTAGTCATGTTTGCAGTAAGCTCCGGGTATTCAACATCTGAAAAGGTTCTCCTTCTGTGGGAGCGTCTTCTTTTGGCTGACGGGGAATCAGGGTCAGCTGTCTGATTAAGGACTGCTGGTGCATGCCTGATCCATAATGGCATCCAGAGAGCATATGGATGAGTTGTTGACAGCAGCATGATGAAGTGGCTTGATTGGCACTTCTTTTCCTTGTCAAATAATCCCTCAAATTCGTGGGAGGGGGATTAAAGAGACTGGTCTCGCAACGTCGAAGACGGGAGACAGTCATGTGCTGTTCAGCCTGGACGCAGACTTCAGGGACGCGGTTCTCATGACGCGACTGTATGACGCGCACGCGAGTCTCGCGTTGTTGCCTGATGCGTTTGGGCAGAGTTGCTTGAGAGAGAGCGGGCTGCTGGGCCCCACGCCTACGAGTGCGTACTTCCTGCGTTTGAAAAGACGCGGAGGTTTCACCCTGGCGTTTGATGAGTTGGTCCTCAGAGGACTCAACTTGAGGAGTCTCGCGTTTGGGTCGCCAAACGCGGATCTCACGCACTGGACGAGGTGCAGGCAAGGCATCAGATTGTACGCCGCGTCCACCCCCAGTCAGACAACCAATGGTTCCGACTTGGAGTTGACGCGCGCGTCTCCTCTGTCGACGCTCAGCATTCCGGTTGCGTCGTGGAGGAGGGGAGAAACCAACAACCTCCTGGTTTACAGAACCAAGAGTGTTCACCACGCGGGTCTCCTGAGAGACGTTGACGCGGGTATTCTGCGCGACGCAGTTGATCGCAGCAGCAGTGGTGCCTGGGACCACGCGGGCCTTCTGGGAGGCGTTGGCGCGTGTGTTCTGTGCGACGCGGTTGATCGCAACAGCAGTGTCTGAGGTCACGCGGGCCTTCTGGGAGGCGTTGGCGCGTGAACTTGTCTTGGCACAGTGGGCATCGGCACCCGGCAGAGCCTCAGATTGGGCTTTGGGTAGCTTTTCAGTTGAGACCCTGCGGCAGACGCGGGTCTTTGGGCTCTTGGAGCCAGAAGAGAGGAACTCTTCATACTTCGCCTGGTCGAACTTGACAACGAGCGTTTCGACCATCTTCCCCTTACGGAGAACATCATCCTGCGCCACAGCTTGTTCATCAGTGACAAACAGATTCCCCAGCGGAGTCGCCATCTCTTGTTTGACGCGGAAAAGGAGCTGGTGTAAAATTTCCTTGAATCAGATGAAAAATTACAACCGGCTTAATCTTCGGTTACAAGGGAGGGAGAATATTGAATCTTGAATTCCCCCTTTGTTTAGTGCTGGGTTCTTCGGGTGGCGGTGGAGAGTGAATCTTGTTCTCCGTTGACCAGATGACTGTTTGGACCGTCGGGGATCTTCTCTTCGGTCGGTAGAGAGAGTAACTCGGCTCTGTCTACCAAAACTCTAGAAGAGGAGCTAGGCAAAGAGCAGCTAGTACGCAGTAAGCTTGCTGAAGAGTCTTCTCTCCTTCTCTGTTGACGATGCCTTCGTCCGGTGATCGTGCGTGTCTCTCTCTACGCGTGTTGGATGCGTATGCCTGTATGTAGGTATGTCTCTCCCTGTGTGTCTGTCTCTGTTGATGTCAACAGGGCTATTTATAGAGGTCCCTGGGGATGAACGTGCCCCCTGAAAACGCTCCACAATGAGGGGCCACTACCCGCTACATGCGCGGTGACTGGCCCCTTATTTCGGGTAGTTGCAACCGAGACGCGGGTGTCGAGCCAACGCGTCTTGTTGCTGAGACGCGGGCTTCGGGCCGACGCGCCTTGATGCTGAGACGCGGGCTTCGGGCCGACGCGCCTTGATGCTGAGACGCGGGCTTCGGGCCGACGCGCCTTGATGCTGAGACGCGGGCTTCGGGCTGACGCGCCTTGATGCTGAGACGCGGGCGTTGAGCCAACGCGCCTTGATGCTGAGACGCGGGCGTTGAGCCAACGCGCCTTGATCTTGAATCTCTGCGTTTTGGTGGCTTGTCTGTGTGATTTTTAGACAGCCTACAGACATGTTATCATTTAACACCGGATATCTGATACCTGACGATTGATATGCTATCACTTGGTACTAATACACTTGTCCTGATGTTGTGGCACCTGACAGGATACTATTACACGGACACCTGTATTATATTGCCCATTCATGATTTTCACTTTTACGATGACTTGGCATGATTATTATACTGTTACCAAACATTTGGTACTCCTGAACTCCTGTGCTCCTGAACTCCTGTATTCCTGAACCCCTATAATAGGGAGATTCCTGATATTATTCTCCTAATATTATACTCCTATTGATGCCCGTAATTGACTAATCATGGATGTTGGATTATTGTGTACACACTGTGAACATTAGCACTGGACAATATATAATAAAGTACGCAACTTACCCTGGGGTAGGGGAAACTGATGGATACCAGTATGATGTCATATTTATAATGGTAGATATCTCTGAAGTGTCGTGTGGGGCGCGTAATGATAAGTCTCCGGAAGCAAGAGCTATATCTCTGAAGTGTCGTGTGGGGCGCATAATGATAAGTCCCCAGAAGCAGTAGCCTGATCTCTGAAGTGTTGTGTGGGGCGCCTAATGATAAGTCCCCGGAAGCAGTAGCCTAAACCCTTGAGCCATAGTCCTGGGAGAAGACGGGACCCACTATAAATATGAGCCATCAGATTTATCAGTTTTCAAGTAATAACTCGTCTTATTCATAAGTGGATGTATGTGTACTGGTAACACATACATAAACACATGGATCGAATGAATAACATAAGAATTTATAACCAACAATAATAATATTTAGAATGTGGGTTATTTGATCACTCCTTTTTCGGGTCCTGGTACTCATATATCAGACCCGAGTGAGTTCTACCAAAATGCGAACTCTAGTATGGACTATCAGTGACGTGAGGCACTGGCAGGGAGGCAATTGAAATATCAAATGGTATTGATTATTATTATTGAATAACTTAAAATGCAATACCTTTATATTCTCTGATTATAGTGATAAATCATTTAATCAGGTTTTATACCCTGAGTTGATTCCTTACTTTATGGCATATGATTTCTGTGATACAAATGATTACTACATACACACTCTAGTTCTGTTACTCTGAGGGCAACTCAAGTTTTATGAATTCAGATGATGATGACATGGGGTATATGGTATATAGATGAGAGTTTCCTTATTTGGATTATCCCTTCGACGAATCAATCTCATGAATCCACAATCTGAGCTCGTACAACTAGTTTTGTCCACATTTACACCTAACATATTATTCGATATCTCATTTACATGTTTATATGTTCATATGCTCTCGACACCGTATTCTATACATATTTTCCTATTCATATTAATTGATGCACATGTACTTGATTTTGGATTTATTACTAATTTCTTGATTTCCATTTATATTGCTGGTCGTTGCCTGTACATGTATGTTTGAACCACATCACTTGATCATGTACACGTGTGACTGTCTGAGCACGCCAATTGGCTTTATCTTACGTACTCGCCGGTTTGCTTTCTGATAACCCTGGACCTTCATGTCCAGATCCAAGAGCCTGGACCGTGTTGGCGCAGCAGAGGCGTGGATTAGTGGACACCACCATAGCCCTTTCCTTCCAACTCTTCTCCTGATTGGCTCTCGAGACTCCTCTTGCTGCTCGTGAGCATCTCTCAGCTTTTAATTATGTCTATCCCTTTGTATATCATACTTTTGTATTCTCTGATGATGTAATATCCTGTAATATTATATCACACTCTGTGATAACTATGTACCTGTACCTTTCTGTTGGAATGTATATTACTAGTGTGTTTTCGCACTCTAAATCTTGCCTGTACTGATGCTTAGCGTATATGTGTGAGGGTATTTCCGCCCTGCGTATATACGTCACAGTAACGTCTCCGTATCCGCAGGATCGGGGCGTTACAGAGCTAGAAGAAGATATTGACATGCCTTATGATAAGCTTGCATCTTTCTGTCAAAAACTTCTTGAAAAATATGATTCATTAAAAATTGAAAATGATAAGTTGAAGAAAAATACTTCTTTGTTAAAAGAAAAGGATTCTTTTAAAAATAAATTTGAATGTGTTTCAAAAGAAAATGAATCTTTTAAAAAGAAAATTATTTTGATGGAAAAAGAAAAGGAAATTATTTTAAATGAAAATAACTCTTTGAAAAAGAAAATTGTTTTAAAAGAAAAGAAAAATATTCTAAAAAGAATAATAATTTTGATTCTCATTCTTGCCATGTCTCTCATGCTAATAATATTGCACCTTCTTTTGATAAAAATAAGATTTATGTCTTGAAAAATAGAATTGATTGTTTGGGCTTCACTTTAAGCCAATGTGTATTTAAACACAATAAATTGGAATATATGTTTCGTAAGAAACAAGTTCCACATCTACATGCACACCCTACACGGCATACATATGTTGGCCCAGAGGCCCTTCACTCTAGTTTTGATGATGATTAACTCATGTAGTTATAGTTTACTAATAATTTTGTGATATTTAGTTTCAGATATTTGATCAAAATATTAGTAGGTAATTAGCTTCAACAAAGATGTTTTGGAGCTTTCACATGGTGATTCAAGAGCTCGAGCGTCATGTTCACATCTAGCACTCGGTTGGAGTCAAGCTCGATGGATCACGTTTGGATCGAGTCGACTTGGAGACGGCGTTCTACACGAAGACATCGGTTTGTTTTAGTATAATATTTGTTTAGATCTCATTGTAAAGATTAGATAGTGTGATATGCTCAAGTTCACAATACACACACAAGTTTCATGTTTTGGTTTTTGTTTTTCTGTTTAACCAATCTTAGTTTTCATGAATAGATAGAATCAAAACAAGTTTACATGGTTTAATGTATATTAGATTTGATCTATATACATCTATACTTCATATACTTAGAAAAACTTATCTTGATAACATATTCATGAGTTTGGAGTTTTGTATTTAAACAAAACTTATTTTCAGATTTAATGTCAAAAACATAGATATAATACCTTTCACGTATATTGGATTCTATCCATATACAATATGCTTCAAAATTGTTTCAATATCATGTTTTTGCATTTACATGAGTTTTGATGAAAACAGTTTTCCATTTCAAAAATCCTAGTTTTGAAAAAAAAAAAACAGATTTTAGTTTAAAGCAATTTTTCAATCTCACAAAAATAGTTCAAATAGTTTGAAATATGTGTTGAATTTTTATCACGCATATTTGTATTTCAAAGATCTAATATGAACTGATTTTTGTGGTATTTATATGATTTTATGGGATTTATTTGAAGTTAAAAAATCGAGTTTTCATATCGCAAATTAGCTGGACTGGTTGTGTGTCGGTCGACCGGACCGGTCGACCGTAGAAGAAGTTGGTCGACCGGTGCGGTCGACCAACGTGCACAAGTGTGCACGCCAGCTTGAGCTGGTGGGCCGGTCGACCGGGTCAGTCGACCGTCCAGAGAACTCTGCTCTCTAGAAATGGCCCTGGTCGACTGGGCCAGTCGACCAGCAGACAGCTATGCTCTCTGTATCCAGTCTCGGTCGGCCAGGCCGGTCAACCGGAGGCACAACGGTCAGAAATCCGACCGTTGGGGCCGGTCGACCGGAAGGGCAAATCTGCCCTTTCCAGCTGCCAACGGGTAGATTCCTTTGGGGCTATAAATACCCCCCCCCCATTTGAGTTTGTATTCAATAAGTTTTCCAAGAGCAAAAATTATCATTCTTTCAGTGTTTAATACAAGTTTTAAAAGAGATTTTAGAGCTAAAAAGATTTGATCTTTATTTGCTTTAAAGGGTTGGAAAAATCAAGAAAAGGAGAAGTCTTTGGGATTGGTTTTTGATCTTCATTTCTATAGCTTTTCTAGAAGTTTCCAAAGAGTTTTTCTTGTGTTTTGATTTTCAAACTCTCTATTTTTCTCACACTTGAGTTATCTGTCTATCCTATCTATTAAGATCTATTTTGTGAGAAAATTTGGTTTGTTGTCTTTGCGATCACCAAGTGATAAACTTTCCATTTATTGTGATATCCCTCTAGTGAGAGGTGATAGTATTGGTATCCCTCTTGTGTAGAGGTGATCGTGAAGGTTGTGATGGAATCCCTCAAGTGTGAGGTGATTGTATTTGTGTGGCTTTGAGCCTAATCCCTCTTGTGAGAGGTTGATCATTGTTTGGCTAAGTGCCTATCCCTCTAAGTGTAGAGGTGATTTGTTTGTGCCTTACCTTTAGTGAGAGGTTGTAATTGTTGGAGAGAGGAGTTGTGTACTCTCAAATTGTATTTACCCAAATTCTCAGTAGAGGTTCCCTGTGTGGGAAGTCCTGTGTGGACAAGTTAATGGAAATCCTTCTGTGTGAAGGCGGGGACGTAGAGCTGGGTGCTCGAACCTCGAAACATGTCCTTGTGTTTGCATTTGATCCACTTTCTCTTAACTCTCTCTTTTATATTGTGCCTTGCATCATTCATATTGCTCATTCATACTTATATGCTTGATTGTGTTTGTTTGTGTGCCTCACTTATGTTTAACCAAGAGAGCTTCATATAGTACCTCAACTCTTATTCAGAGGAATCAAGAGGAGTTAGTCCAGAGCCCTTCACCGGGAATTCGGCTACACTCTTCCGTTACACTAAGTGTGTTGTAATTAAGTTTTTAAATTTCGCATTATTTGTCATTAGATTAGCCGTACACCTATTCACCCCCCTCTAGGTGTACTTTCAATTGGTATCAGAGACTACGCTCCTGATATTAGGTTTAACCACCTAGGAGTGTGATCTTGGTTGCTAATCTATCTATTGTTGCCTTTGCACACATATTGTTTACACTCATGGATTGCTTGACCCCTCCTATGTTTGATGTTTCTAACATCGACGTATGAAAGATTAAGATGAGTATGTATCTCAAGACCAAAGGTTTGCATGTTCTCCTTACCGCTATCAAGAATCTTATCTTGGTAATAGCAAGCATATAGAGGTTAATGCACAAGCCCTAATGGCACTTAGAAGCACGCTTAACAAAGAATATATGTGTATGGCTTCTCATTGTGATTCCGCTTTTGCAGTGTGGAACACTTTGACCTCCTCCGAGCGTCAAACGCCAAACATAATGGAGAAGGAATCTAGTAGAGAAGAATCCGAACAACGTTGCTACATGGTCCAAGGGAATGACTCCCTTGAAGTATATTCGAAATCTCAACTAGATGATTATGCTAGTTATTCCGGTGATGATTATATTGATACCAATGCTTTGAATGAAGAACTATCAATTGTTTGTGAAAAATTGCTTGAAAAATATAAAGTTTTGAAAAAGAAAAGCTTTAGATTAAATATAGAAAATAAAGATTTGTTTTCAAAACTTGAGTTGGCTTTGCAAGAGAATGTTGGGATTTCAAATGAATGTGACTCCTTGAAATCCCAACTTGAACTTGCTCTAAATGAAAACAAAATTTTGAAAAACAAAAATGATTGCAATGATGTTTTGAAGAAAAATGAGACTTTAACTTCAAAACTTAATTTTATTATAAAAGAGAATGAATCTTTAAAAATGAAAATTGCTTTAATTTCAAAGGATTTGGATTTGGTTTCTAAGGAAAACATTTTTTTGAAAAATGATATAGATTCTCATGTTTGCCATGCTAGTATAGCTTCTCCACCTAGTGTATCCATTGCATGCACCTCTTCTTCAATAATTGAAAATAATATTTGTATGCTTAAGAAGAGTGTTGATTATTTGGGCTCCACTTTGAGTCAATGTGCCATGAAACACACACGGTTGGAATCTATGTTTCGAAAGAAACAAGTTCCAAATATGCATGCACACAAATCACGGCATACACATGCTTCCCACGTTCACACTCATAACACTATGTATGCTCATGTGTACACTTGTGCACATTGTGGACGTAAGGGCCACCTTACTAAGTTTTGTTATGATAGAGTACATGATGTAAATTTAGCAAATAAATTTATTTTGGTTTGGAAAGGAGCTAACCCCCATGGACCCAAAAGAGTATGGGTACCAAAGACCACCCTTATGGTATTTGATGTAGGTGTGGGCTCTCACATGACTTGAGAGTGATGGTGCCTTGAGATAGTGCGTTTCGAGTTTAATGGTGATATTTTGGATGCATCACTTTCAAGGAAAGTTTGATGGGAGGACCACCTTGGTTTGGAGATATAGAGATGTACTCTCATGATTTTGGTAACGATCTCTACTTCTCATTTATGTTTACATGCTTCCATTGTTGATTTTAGGATGTTTTGATGTTTCATGATTATTATGATAAATGCCATGATAATTAGATTTGTGACATACATGTATAGTATTTGAGCTACACTCATGTTCATATGGATTATTATTTTGTGTACTCACTTTAGATTAGCTATCATGTATATGATAACTCTAAACATGTGCATTCATATAATGATCATATTTATGCTTTGTTTCTATGCTTCATGATTTGATTACATGTTTAGATATTAGTTTTTATTAAAACTTGAGTATATACTTGTACAACTAGTGAGCCACAAATAGATTATTAAATGTTTGCGCTTGATTACTCATTTGTACTCATTAGATGTACTAGTATAGCCTAATTTTGATGATTCATGCATTTTAACTTGTATTCCCTATTTTTATGCATGTATTCATATTTAAGATTAGCTCGTGTATATGTCCATTTTGTTTAAACTAATAGTTATACTTATACATCCTTGAGCCACTTGCCTTCATGCATATATTTTTGTGGACTCGTTCATGTTTGGATATGTCTGTATACTCCAGTTTGTACAAAATATACATATGCCTTGAAGTTATATTTTTTTTAATGAAAATTAAATTTTGATGATTTTCATTGGTAAGGAATTTCATATTTGAGCTTAATTGCACATTTTCATGATTTTGTTGATTACATGACTCGTTCACTCACATTAATTGATGTTTGCTCATGATTTGTTTTCATGAGATTATATGAGCTTTATTGCTATTTGAGTGTTGATTGTGTGATTTTCATATTTTCATGGAATATATTCTTATTTTATTCCTTACTTGAAGGATTTCGTGCTAGTTTACAATTTTATCATATAACTAGTTGTGTATTCTTCATGTGGTAGAGTTTTCAAACGTGTTATAATTATTTTCAAAATTATTTTTGAAAACCCCTACCCATCTAAAAGCGGTTGGTTGGGCAACCATGCCTTGTATGCTCATTAATGAAAATCTATTTAAACATGTGCATGAAATGGATGGTAGAGAGTATGAGTTATACACTTGATTCTCATTGTGTTTTCAATTAGTATCACAATTGATATTTATTTTCTATACTCATATTTGTTTCTATATATGTATGCTTCAACTTCAAATATTATCAATTTCGATTGGTATTTAATTTTCCATACATATAGTGTTTTGATTGTCTTACTATATCTCTATATCTTTGAGCACAAATTTTGTCATGCTAAGCTTGATTTAGTCCTTAATGATAATTACTTTTAAAATTGGTATCTTATACAAGCTTATGCAACATTTTCATTAGTATTTCATAAAGGGGAAGAAAATTCTTGTTTAACTTTTCAATCGGTTTTGTTTACCATTGATATCTTACTCCCACTCTTTATGTTGAAAAATGATATCTTAGTTTTCATTTGGTTTCTTATGCTCCTAATGAAAATTATTTTCAATTGGTATGTGTTTCATTTTTCAGTATGGGCATCAAGAATATTAAATTGATATTATTCTTTATTTGGTATCTTTATTGCAAAATGATTTTAGTGTTTAACCAAAAAGATTGGTTTATTTTTTTTAAATTGGTATCAAAAGTGTAAAATATTTTCAATTGGTACTAATTTTTACAATTTGTATCAAGATTACCTATATATTTATATCTTTCAATTGATATCAAAATTTTTGTTGGTTTCTTTAAAATATTTTGTTTACTTTCAATTGGTATCATAAATTGGTATCATGATATTTCGATGTATACCTTCATACTAAATTGATATATCTTTCAATTGGTATCTTTTTTATTTGTATTGCTTATATGCAAGGGAAACTTAATATCTTCTCTATATATAGATTCATGTTGAGTGTATGTCATATTGAAGTAATTGACCTTTTATTGGTATGTAGTACACGTGTGTAGTAGGAGCTTCACATCTTCTTTATACATTGCATATTTTGCTTTATATGGTTAGGGTTTAGTCATCTCTTTTCATATAAATGAATGTATATAGGGGGAGTTAACTTCACGTCTCTTCTCTTCATGAATGTATATAGCATATATACCTTTATTGTTTGATTTATGTAAAAAGGAAGAAAAATATTATTTATGCCCTTTTATTGTTTGAACCCCTTTGTTGATGAATTGACAAAAGGGGAGAGATATTTTAGAGTTTGATATATGCGTGTTTGTTTATATATGTTTGTTTTTATATGCATATGTGTTTAAATTTGTTATCCTTTACCATATCCTTTACCATTGGTATCAAAAGCATCTTTTATTGGTATTGGTATCAAGAGCATATTTTATTGTTTTGTTGGTATCAAGAGTTTTTATTGGAATCAAGAGCAACATTGTTTTTAAGAACATGTTTATTTTAAAATAGAGTCTTTATTGGTATCAAGAGCAACATTATTTTCAAGAACATATTTATTTTAAAATTGATATCAAAAGCATGTTTATTTCATTGGTATAAAAGATCATGCGTGTTTCATTTCCTTATTTTATGCATGTTTATGCATATTTATGTTGAGAATTCACTAAATATCTTATTGTTTATTGCTATGTATGAGTTAAGGGGGAGCTTCTATGAAGCTTAACTTTAATCCATGCATATATAACTCCATGAGTTTTGTCATCATCGAAAAGGGGGAGATTGTTGGTCCAGAGGCCCTTCACTTTAGTTTTGATGATGATTAACTCATGTAGTTATAGTTTACTAATAATCTTGTGATATTTAGTTTCAGATATTTGATCAAGATATTAGTAAGTGATTAGCTTCAACAAAGGTGTTTTGGAGCTTTCACATGGTGATTCAAGAGCTCGAGCGTCATGTTCATATCTAGCACTCGGTTGGAGTCAAGCTCGATGGATCACGTTTGGATTGAGTCGACTTGGAGACGGCGTTCTATAAGAAGACATCGGCTTATTTTAGTATTAGTTTGTTTAGATCTCATTGTAAAGATTAGATAGTGTGATATGCTCAAGTTCACAATGCACACACAAGTTTCATGTTTTGGTTTTGTTTTTCGGTTTAACCGATCTTGGTTTTCATGAATAGATAGAATCAAAACAAGTTTACATGGTTTAATGTATATTAGATTTGCTCTATATACATCTATGCTTCATATACTTAGAAAAACTTATTTTGATAACCAATTCATTAGTTTGGAGTTTTGTATATAAACAAAACTTATTTTCAGATTTAATGTCAAAAACAGAGATATAATACCATTCATGTATATTGGATTCTATCCATATACAATATGCTTCAAAATTGTTTCAATCATGTTTTTGTATTTAACATGAGTTTTGGTGAAAACGGTTTTCCATTTCAAAAATTCTAGTTTTGAAAAAAAAACGGATTTTGGTTTAAAGCAAATTTTCAATCTCACAAAAATGGTTCAAATATTTGAAATATGTGTTGAATGTTTATCACACATATTTGTATTTCAAAGATCTAATATGAACTGATTTTTGTGGTATTTATGTGATTTTATGAGATTTATTTGAAGTTAAAAAGTCGAGTTTTCATATCACAAATTAGTTGGACTGGCTGTCTGCCGGTCGACTGGATCGGTCGACCATAGCAGAAGTCGGTCGACCGACGTGCACAAGCGTGCACGCCAGCTTGAGCTGGTGGGCCGGTCGACCGGGTCGGTCGACCGTCCAGAGAGCTCCGCTCTCTGGAAATGGCCCCGGTCGACCGGGCCGGTCGACCAGCAGAGAGCTCTGCTCTCTGTATCAAGTCTCAGTCGGTCGGGCTGGTCGACGGGAGGCACAACGGTCAGAAATCCGACCGTTGGGGCCGGTCGACCGGAAGGGCAAATCTGCCTTTTCCAGCTGCCAACAGGTAGATTCCTTTGAGACTATAAATAACCCCCATTTGAGTTGTTTTCAACAAGTTTTTCAAGAGTAAAAATTCTCAATTTTTCAGTGTTTAATACAAGTTTTTAAAAGATTTTTTAGAGCTAAAAAGATTTGATCTTTATTTGTTTTAATGGGTTGGAAAAATCAAGAAAAGGAGAAGTCTTTGGGATTGGTTTTAATTTTCATTTCTATAACTTTTCTAGAAGTTTTCCCATGAGTTTTTCCTTATGTTTTATTTCCAAACTTTTTATTTTTCTCACACTTGAGCTATCTATCTATCCTATCTTTTAGGATCTATTTTGTGGGAAATTTTGATTTGTGGCCTTTGTGATCACTAAGTGGTAAACTTTCCATTTATTGTGATAGTATTGGTATCCCTCTTGTGTACAGGTGATTGTGGAGGTTGTATTGGAATCCCTCAAGTGGGTGAGGTGATTGTGTTTGTGTAGCTTTGAGCCTAATCCCTCTTGTGAGAGGTTGATCATTGTTTGGCTAAGTGCCATCCCTCTAAGTGTAGAGGTGATTTGTTTTGTGCCTTGCCTCTAGTGAGAGGTTGTAATTGTTGGAGAGAGGAGTTGTGTACTCCCAAATTGTATTTACCCAAATCCTCAGTAGAGGTTCCCTGTGTGGGAAGTCCTGTGTGGATGAGTTAGTGGAAATCCTTCTGTGTGAAGGCGGGGACGTAGAGCTGAGTGCTCGAACCTCGAAACATATCCTTGTGTTTGCGTTTGATCCACTTTCTCTTAACTCTCTCTTTTAAATTGTGCCTTGCATCATTCATATTGCTCATTCAAACTTATATGCTTGGTTGTGTTTATTTCTATGCCTCATTTGTGTTTAACCAAGAGCTTCATATAACACCTCAACTCTTATTCAGAGGAATCAAGAGGAGTTAGTCCAGAGCCCTTCATCGAAAATTCGGTTACACTCTTTGGTTACACTAAGTGTGTTACAATTAAGTTTTTAAATTCCACATTATTTGTCATTAGATTAGCCGTACACCTATTCACCCCCCTCTAAGTGTACTTTCAACATATGCACACCATGCTCACACTCACACCACTCATATGTATGCTAGAGTGTACAAATGTACACATTGCGGCCGCAAAGGCCACTTAGTAAAGTTTTGTTTTGATAAGATAAATCATACAAATTTTATAAATAAAAATGTTTGGGTTCCTTATGATGCTAAGCCCCGTGGACCCAAAAAGAAATGGGTACCAAAATCCCTACCTCTTATATTGATGTAGGTGTGGGCTCTTACATAATGTGAGAAGTATGGTGCCTTGGTGGTGGATGCATGAGCTAGATGGACATACCAAATTGATGCATCACTATCAAGGATGTTTGGTGGGAGGACCATCATGATTTGAAGACTTAGAGAATAGTTCATAAGGTTTGGTAACTATCTCTAAACTCCTATTTTAGTTTACATGCTTTTACATTGATAATTTTTAGCATGTTGTGGTTTTAATGCTCATTATGTTAAATGCAATGTTATTAGACATGTGATATACATAAACAGTCATTGAGATACACCCATATTCATATGGATTCATATTTTGTGTTCTCATTATTGTTTAACTACTATGTATACATACTAGTTCTAAAACGTGTGTATTTTGCCAAATGATCATGTTTGTTTTGTACCTCATGTGGTGATTATTTGTTTAGATATACTTTTTATTAAAACTTGTATTTTTACTTGTATAAGAAGTGAGCTCCACTTGATTATTATATGTTTGTTCTTCATTGCTCATTTGTACTCATTACATGTACATGTATAACCTAATTTTGATGATTTTTTTATTTACACTTGTTTTTCCTACATGTTTAGCTCATGTATATGTTATTTTTGTCTAAAACTAATAGATATACATGTATATCCTAGAGTCATTTGCCTTCATGCAATATACATTTGTGGACTAGTCTATATTTGGATATGTATGTATACCTTTAATTTCAACAAAACATACATATACCTTGATGCTTGTTTAAATTTTATAAAATTTTTAGTTTTGATGTTTGTTTTGAACATTATTGATTTATTTCATGAATATGTTATTCACATGATTTTTGTGCACTCACATTTTATTTGTTTACTCATATACTTGTTTTATGAGCAAAATTTTGAGCCTTTTAAATCTTGAGTGACAATTTTTATGTACTTAACAATACTTCATGGGATATATGATTTGGTTTCATGTCTTGAAAGAACTTTAACTAGTTTTTTAAATATCATTTTAAACTAGTTTCTTGATTCTAAATTGGTAGAGTTTTCAAACATGTTAAATTATTTTCAAACTCTTATTTTTGAAAGCCCCTATCAACCAAAAAGCGGTTAGATGGGCGACCATCCCTTGTATACCCTTATTAAATATCTTTTAAACTTGTGCATGAAAGGGTGGTAGGTATGAGTTATACACATGATCTTCAGGAAATATTGTTTTTGTATACTCATATGTGTTTCTTATATACGTGTGCCTTAAATTTCAATTGGTATTTCCGTTTTCATACATACATATATATGACTTGATTGTGCTTGTTTTTACAATGTCTTTACATTTTTAAAGCACAAATTATGTTTATGTTAAACTTGATTTTATTCTAAAGATTAATTGGTATCTTTACAAGATTATGCATTGATTTCATTTGGTATTTATTTGGTATCAAACTATACTTCATGTTTCACCTTCAATTGGTATCAAAATCTAGTATTAGTATCTTAAAAAAATAAAATCCTACAAGTGGTACCAACATTTATTTTTGTCAACTACTATTTTATTTTATTGATATCAAAATTTGTTTTGTTGTTTCAAGAAATTTTAAAATTTGTTTTTAAGTATTATCAAAAATTTTCTTTTAAATTTTGTTGATATGTATTGCCTATATGCAAGAGGAGCTTAACATCTCCTATATATATAGATTCATATTCAGTGGATCTCACATTGAGGAGCTTCACCTCTCTTCTTTACGTGATACACGTGTGTAGGGGGAGTTTAACATCTCCGTATATACATTGTATATTATATTTTATGTGGGCTAGGTCTAGTCATCCCTTCTCCATGTAATGCATGTATGCAGGGGGAGCTAACTTAACATCTCTCGTCTTCATGAATGTATATCGCATATACATCTTTATTGTTTGATGGTCTTCACCCCTTTATTGATGAATTGACAAAAGGGGGAGAAGAATTTAGTGAGTTTTTATATGCATGCTTAATATGGTGTTTACACATATATGTATATGTTTAATTTATGTGCTTTCATTGAATATCTATTTATTTATTTGTTATGCATAAGTTAGGGGGGAGCTTCTATGAAGCTTATCTTTAATCCATGAATATATAACTACATGAGTTTTGTCATCAGCAAAAAGGGGAGATTGTTGGCTCAAAGGCCCATCACTCTAGTTTTGATGATGATTAACTCATGTAGTTATAGTACTAATGATCTTGTGCTCATTTAGTTTCAGATATTTGATCAAGATCTTAGTCAGTGTTTAGCTTCAACAAAAGGTTCGAAGTCAAGTTTTGAAGTTAGCACGTGTTGATTCAAGAGCTCGCGCTAAAGATCGCATCAAGTACTCAAGAGGAGTCTAGCTCTTTGGATCAAGGTTTGGCCCAAGTCAAGAAGGAGAAGAAGATTTTCAAAAGAAGATTTTCAAGGAGACTTGTGTCATGTTTGTAAGTGTTAACATTTTATTTTTAGATAAAATGTAAATGATAGATTAGTTGTGGATTGCTCATGCTCTTATAGGTAAACACACAAATTTATATAGTGTTTTCAAATATAGTGTTTCAAAAGAATAGTTTTGATTTTAGAAAATACCATTTTGATTTTGAGCTTCAAAGTGTACATCCTTATACTTTATGATTAGATTTCATCAAAATAAGTTTATATGGTTTATATGTGTTTTGGATTTCATCCATACACATTGTTGGTTCAAATGTTTAGAAAAACTTATTTAATATTTTATATCATATGTTTGAGTTTTGTATTTATCAAAACTTATTTTAGAGCTTATTGTAAAAAACATAGAAATTTCATCTTATATGTGCATTAGATCATATTCATACACACTAAGCTTCAAAAGTATTTAAAATATCTTGTTTTTATATTTGAAGATGTTTTGAAAAAATTATTTTTCAAATTGAAGATTGTTTTTGGAAAATACAGATTTTTGTTTAAGGCTAAATTTCTATATCACAAATATATGTTGAGTTTTTATCACACATATTTATACTTTAAAGTATTTCAATGAACTTATTTTTGTAGATTTTATGTGATTTTATAGGATTTTATAGGAGTTTATAACACCAAGTTTGAATCCCCTATTATATCTAACCTAGCCTTCTGGTGGTCGACCGAGTCAGAAATCGGTCGATCGGGCGGTCGACCGATTTGCACAAAAACGTGCACAGGCCTTGACTTGAGGGCCGGTCAATCGGGCGGTCAACCGATCCAGAGAGTTCACTCTCTGGATCTGGCCCCGGTCGACCGAGCGGTCGACCGGTCAGAGAGCTTTGCTCTCTCGATCTTGCCTCGGTCGACCGGCCGGTCGACTGACAGGTCAATACCTGAGTGCGGTCGACCGGCAACCCCAACGGTCATAAATATAACCATTGATTCTGAGTCATAACGGCTAGTTTTTGATCCCCTATAAAAAGGGGTTCCCTTGGCCAGTTTTATACAAGATTTGAGAGGGTTTTTGAGCCAGTTTTTCCACCTTTCTCGGAGGTTTTCCAACAAGTTTTAGAGCTTAAATTCTATATCAAAAAGAGTGTTTACAAGAGTGATTCTCTTGTGTTTCCAAAAGAGATTTCCTGAGTTTTTCCTCCACAATCTATCCTAATTTTTCTCACAAAATCTTAAGTTTTCCATTGCCACATCTATCCTTTAGGAGCTGTATTGTGAGAGTGATTTTGATGATTAAAGTGTAGAGATTACCAAGTGTTAATCTTTGTATTTGAGGAGGCGAACTTGCGGGTTCGTGTTGTGACGAGTTCTTGTGGGAGCTCAGTGTAAAGGTGTGGTCTCGGCAAGATAGTGTGCTTGCATGTGTGTTCTTGCAGAAACAAGAGAGAGACTTGTGAGTCCAAGAGTTCTAGTGTGAACTCATTGTAGATGTTACGGCACCAAATGATCTTGCGGAATCGTTATAGTGGAAATCCTTCATAGTGTTGAAGGCGGGGGCGTAGAGTAAGTGTGCTCGACCTCGTAACAAATCTCCTGTGTTTGCGATTGCTCATCTCTCTTTCTCACTTGTGTTTATATACCTTGCATGCTTATATTGTTTATCTCTTTGTATGCTTGATATATTTGTGCTAAATTAATATATGCTTGGGATTGTTTGCTCACACTTGTATTCAACCAAGAGAGCTATTGTGGCACCTCAACTTTTAATTTATAGGAATCTTGAGGAGATAGTCTAGAGCCCTTCATCGAAAATTCGGCTACACTCTTGTATTATACATTTTATGTTAGCTTAATAGTTTTTGTTTGCATAAATGGTTTTTAATTCCGTATTAATTAGCATTAGATTAGCTAGTACACCTATTCACCCCTCTAGGTGCATTTCATGATCCTCATTTACTAATCTATATATTTGTTTTGCACACATTCATTCATTGCACTCATGGATTATCTTGCTCCACTCATGTATGATGTTTCTAATATTGATATGTGAAAATTTAAGATGAGTGCTTCTCTCAAAACCCTAGGATTGCATGTTCACCTTACCCTACCAAGAAATATTATATTGGTAATGACAAGTATTTATAGGCTAATGCACAAGTCATAGATGCACTTAAGCACACCCTAAGGAAAGAGCATATTTCTTCACTTTTGCAGTGTGAAACACTTTGACCTCTCAAATAACAAATGACAAATATTTAGAGAAGAAATCTATTGGAGATGGGCCCCACGAAGCATGCTACATGGTCTAAGGAAATGACTCCCTTGAGGTAAATTCGGATTCTCATCTAACTTATTGTGCTAGCTCTTCAAATGATCATGATAGCAGTATGGATGCTCCTACTTTGAATGAAGAGCTTTTTGAGTTTTGTGATAACTTGCTTTCAAAATATAAGGTTTTTAATAACAAGAGTTTTGATTTAAAGAAAGAAAATGAGATGATGTTTTCAAAACTCGATTTGGTTTTAAAAGAGAAGGTTGAGGTTTCAAGTAAGAGATTCATTGAAATCCCAACTTGATCTTATTTAAAAGAAAGTGAGATTTTGAAAAATAAAAATGAATTGGATGTTGTTTTGAAGAAAAATTATGTTTTATCTTCAAAACTTGAATTTGTTTTAAAAGAAAATGATCCTTTGAAAAACCAAATTATGTTGATTCCAAGGAATTGGATTGTGTTTCAAAAGGAAAAAAATTTTGAAAAATGATTTAGATTCTGGTATTTTCCATGCTACCATTGCTTTAACTCGTAGTGATAAGAATAATGTTTCTCTTGCTTGTTCCACTTCTTCCATTGCTAATGACATTTATCATTGAAGAAGAGTGTAGGTTGTTTGCGCTCCACGTTGAGCCAGTGTGCCATTAATCACAAGAGGTTGGAATTTATATTTCGTAAGAAACTCCACATTTGCTTGCACACATCACGGTATAAACATGCTCATCTTGCTCACACACATGACTCTTTGTATGCTAGAGTGTACACTTATACACATTGCGGTCGCAAAGGTCATTTTGCAAAATTTTATTATGATAAGTTAAATGTTTTAAATTTTGCAAGTCAAAATGTTTGAGTTAGGAGAGGCACTAACCCCCATGGACCCAAGAAAGTTTGGGTACCAAAATTCATTCATATTTCATTTGATGTAGGTGTAGGCTCTCACAAGACGTGAGAGATTTGGTGCCTTGGTGGTGGACGTGTTTGAGCTCAAATGAACACAGCATTTGATGCATCGCTATCAAGGAAGTTTTGGTAGGAGGACCACTAAGATTTTTGAGATATAGAGACTAATTGACTAGGTTTGGTAACTATCTTTATCCTCCTTATTTTGTTCATGTTTATATGCTTTCATGTTCTTAGATAGAAAAGTTTTAGCATATATTGATTTTCATGCTCATTAAACAATATTTATTAGATTTGTGATATATATAGTAGTCTTTAAGATACACTCATGCTTATATGGATTCATATCTTTGTGTTCTCACTATTGTTTGACTATGTATGCATATCCTTGTTGTAATAGCACTTGCATTTAGACTAATGATCACATCTGTTTCACAACCATGTTTTGGAGTTTTTATGTTTCATGCTTTGATTACTTGTCTAGATGCAATTTTTATTAAAACTTGTGTTTATACTTATATAATTAGTGAGCTATACGTGATTCTTATATTTAGATACTTTATTGTTCATGTGTACTCATTACATGTACTTGTATGACCTAATTTTGATGATTCTTATATTTATACTTGTACTCTTTATTTGTTTTTATATCACACATGTACATGTTTTCATGAAAATGTTCTTAGCTTCATGTATGTGTAAATTTTATTAAAACTTTATGATATACACATTGTATCCTTGAGTCACTTGCATTATATGTCTTATACTCTTTTGTGAACTCAATTCATATTTAGAAAAAAATATATGTTTTAGTTTTGACAGAACATACATATACCTTGAAGTGTATATTTCTTGAATAGTTTGGATGAAAATATTTTTTTTTTCATGTTCTATAGTTTCATGTTCATGAAAAATTTCATATGTTCTGATGAGATTGAGCTTCATTGATTTATATCCATGTATATGTTTCTTAAATGATTCTTGCACACTCAATATATCTTTTATTTGCTCATGGTTTTAATCATGAGCCTATATGTGCTTCATAAATTTTTCAGTGTCAATTATTGTATATTTAAATATTTTTATGAGATATATATGTTTTTGTTTTTTACTTGAAAGATTCTGTGCTAGTTTTCAAAATTACTTTTAAATTAGTCTTTATTCTTTAATTGGTAGAGTTTTCAGCTTATACTATATTATTTTCAAATTTTTATTTTTGAAAACTTCTACCCTATAAGGGCGGTTGATTGGGCGATCATGTCCTGTGTGCCTTAATGATATTTTTTAAACTTGTGCATGATAGGGTGTATGATATAAGTGAAATCACCTAGAGGGGGGGTGAATAAGTGATAATGCTAATCAATACACAAATTTAAAATGAGATGATGCAACGATCACTCAAAGCAAGATTAGAAGCCGAATACCCCGTGAAGGGCTCTGAACTCCTTCTCGTGATTCCTCTAAATAAGAGTTTGAGGTGCGCAATGCAATCTTGTTGTGAGAGTATTGATCGACAATATAAGAATGAATGGAAAGCAAGTAAATAACACAAGTAAACCAATCGCAAACAGAGATATTTGTTTTGAGGTTCGAGCACCCAGCTCTACGTCCCCGCCTTCGCCCAGAAGGATTTCTTATCCACTAGAACTTTCATAAAGGATTACAACCACTAGGGAGTACCCAACTCCTCGATCACACTCCTCTAGTCCAGAGGTAGTGGAGCCACAAATACAAAAATCACATGGTGATCAAAAGACCACAAACTCTCTTTTGAAAAACTTTTCTTTACAAAACCCTAGAGAATAATGTATAGGATTGAAGCTCAAGGTTTGTAAGTGAAAAATAAAATAAAGTAGAAGAGATTTTGATCCAAAAACTTCAGAGAAAAATCAGAGATTAGAGCACAAAAACTAAGTAAAAACTTCTTTCAAAAAGACTGAAGTTTTGATTTCTTTTGCAAATGTTGTTGTGAATCTCCTCAACCCCATCCACCCCTATTTATAGGATATAGGTAGGAATTAAAGGGTAAACAATAATTTTGATTAATCAGGAAAGATAAGACCCAAAATCAGCCATAAACCTCGTTTGGAGAATAAAATCACGTTTTAAAACAAGTTTAAAAAACTAGCCATTTAGCTGTTAATACACTCACGGTCAACCGGCGCGGTCGACCGGTTTTCAAAATCATTTGACCATTGGCAGGCCCCGGTCGACCGTCTCAAATAGAGACTTGGTGCAGTCAGTCGGTCGAAGCTCGGTCGACCGATATGGGGTCCGGTCGGCCGCCCGGTCGACCGGATAACATGCACACGTGCACGCACCCAACGGTCAGAACTGCGGTTAACGCTCGATCGACCGTTCTGAGCTGAAACAGAGCCGATCGACCGTCTGGTCGACCGCAACAGGTCAAAACAGATAATTTGTAAAAATGTTTTTGAAGATATGTTAATTTTCAAAAATTAATTTGTCAAGACTTAGTACACTACAATAAATTGAGCTTGCAAATACTGAAATAGGCATATTAAAATATTTTATACAAGCGACAAAAATAATCTTTTGAAAAACATGTGCAATTTTGTGTGTGGGGGAATTTGAGCTTCAACACTATATACTATCCTTTAACAAACTAAAATATAAAAACTATAAAGAAAGAAGTCTCTGAACCACGTTGCCGAGCTAGAGCCTCCTCTCCTATAAAAGAGTTCTCTTGCGCCATCAACCTATCAACATGCTTTTAGCGCCATTAACCTTGCAGTATGCTTAAAGCCATCAAGACTTGTACAAACCTGAAATTCATTCTAAAACAACTTATTAGTACCAAATAGCTTCTATATGTTTTGTTATCATCAAAACTTATACAAATAGAGAGTGTAACCTTTTGGGCCAACAATCTCTCCCTTTTGATGATGACAAAACATATAGGCTATAACACAAGATATAAAAGAGAGGTAAAAAACTCCCCCTCAAATAATGCTATATTAAACAATTATAAAACAATTTATTATGAGAGAATTTTTTATTTTTGAATTTTGAAATTTTGAAAAGCAAGCACCAAACCAAAACACCAAATATAAAAAAGCACCAAACCAAAACACAAATATAAAACCAAAACATAAACAAACAACATATTTCTCCCTTTTTTGTCATACATCAAAAAGGGATATGTTAGCAAGAAAACTTCCTTATTCAACAACACAAACATTTAGTTCACCACATATAGAAGAAAATCTATTATAGTCAAGTGGTTTAGTGAAAATATCGACAAGTTGAAAATCAGAAGAAACATAATCAATATCAATATCACCTTTCTCAAAATGATCTCTAAGGAAGTGATATCGAATCTCAATGTGCTTGATCTTACTATGTTGATTTGCATTCTTAGTCATATGAATAGTACTAGTATTATCACAAAATATTTTTATATGGTCATAATGCAAATCATAATTAAGGAAAATATGTTTCATCCAAAGGACTTGAGCACAACAAGCCCCCGCCGCAACATACTCGCCTCGACGGTTGAGAGGGCTACCAATTTTATTTCTTGAAAGATCATGAAACAAGACAATTACCAAGTAATTGACATATTCCACTAGTACTCTTCCTATCCACTCTACAACCCGCATAATCGGCATCTGAGAAACTCGTCATTGAGAATTCTCCGATTTTCAGATACCATAGACCCATTCCAATAGTGCCCTTAACATAACGAATAATACGTTTTACCGCAATTAAATGAGATTCTTTGGGACAAGATTGGAATCTAGCACAAAGACACACACTAAACATAATATCCGGCCTACTAACCGTTAAATACAACAAACTACCAATCATGCTTCTATATAATTTTATATCAACACACTTACCTTGGTCATCCTTATCAAGCTTGGTGGTGGTGGCCATGAGAGTGTTACAAATTTTTGAGTCTTCAAGCCCAAATTTCTTGATGAGTTCCTTGGAGTATTGGCTTGACATATGAAAATCCCATCACGCATTTGCTTGATTTGGAGTCCAAGAAAATAGTTCAATTCACCCATTAATGATATCTCAAATTCACGTTGCATACATTGTTAAACTTCTTACAAAGTAACTCATTAGTAGAACCAAAGATTATATCATCAATATATATTTGAACTATAAGAATGTCACTACCAACATGTTTAGTAAATAATATGGTGTCTACTTTGCCTTTAACAAAATCATTTGAAAGAAGAAAACTAGAAAGCCTTTCATACCAAGCTCTTGGAGCTTGTTTTAAACCATACAATGCTTTATCTAGTTTGAAAATAAAATTTGGATGTACATGATCTACAAAACCGGGAGGTTGTTCAACATATACTTCCTCATCAATAAAACCATTTAAAAATGCACTTTTTACATCCATTTGAAAAAGTTTAAAATTTTTATAGGATGCATCAGCTAGTGTGATCCGTATGGCTTCTAGCCATGCTACGGGTGCAAAGGTCTCCTCAAGGTCGATTCCTTCAACTTGAGTGTAACCTTGGGCCACTAACCTAACCTTATTCCTAATAACATTTCCTGACTCATCCAACTTGCTCCTAAAAATCTACTTAGTACCAATTATTGTTCTATCATCAGGTCTAGGAACAAAGTATCAAACTTGGTTGCGCTCAAATTGATTGAGCTCTAGCAAGCAACCAATATGAGTCACCCTCGGCTTCGAGGATGTTTTTAAGTTCAAAATGAGATATGAATGCATAATTCCCACACAAATCATGGAGTTTGGAGCGAGTGGTTACCCCCTTTGATACATCACCTATGATGAGATCTCTGGGATGATTTGAGACGTATCTCTAATCTTTAGGAAGTGATTGTGATTGTTCCACTTCATCCTTTTGAACTTCACCAATAGGTTCTTACTTGTCTTCTTAGATGGGTGAGTCCTTCAAGGATATTTTCTCCATGTCCTCACCTAATGAGTCAATCTCTACAACATTCTCAACAATAGCATTAGTTACTTCAAATTTAACATGCATAGATTCTTCAATAGTATGAGATGATTTATTGAATACTCTATATGCTTTGCTAGTACTAGAATAGCCAAAAAGATTGCTTCATAAGTCTTAGCATCAAATTTATCCAAATTATCTTTGGTGTTCAAAACAAAACACTTGCATCCAAAAACTTTAAAGTATGAAACATTTGGTTTTCTTAAATGATAAATTTCAAAAGAGGTTTTGAAAGTATTTTTACACAAATAAATACGGTTGGATATGTAGCATGCGGTGTTTATGGCCTCAGCGCATAAGTATTGAGGGAGCCCATATTCACTTATCATAGTCCTAGCCATTTCTTGAAGAGTTTTATTCTTCCGTTCAACTACTCCATTTTGTTGTGGAGCTCTAGGACATGACATTTCATGCTTAATTCCTTTTTCATCACAATAAGTCATGAAGAGTTGGTTGACAAACTCATCACCTCTATCACTTCTTATCCATAAAATGAAAATCCTTTTTCTTTTTCAACCCTTTTTCGAAAAATCTTAAAATGCGAAAAAGTTTGATCTTTATGCTCCAAAAAAAAAACCCAAGTGAAACGAGAGAAATCATCGACTAAAATAAAAACATATATATTTCCATTTAAGCTTTTAGTTTTAGTTGGTCCAAAAAGATCCATGTGAATCAATTCTAATGGCCTAGATGACATGATATCCTTGATTGGTTTGAAAGAAGACTTGGTTTGTTTCCCAAGTTGGCACGCACCACAAATGCGGTCTTTTTCAAACTTCAAACAAGGAATACCCTTCACCAATTACTTAGATTTTATTCTAGCAAGGTGATCAAAAGATGCATAGCCTAATCTTCTATGCCATAACCATGAAATCTCATCAAAAGCATTTAAACATTTTGTAGAGCAATCCAAATTAAGCATATCAATAATGTAGACATTATTTTCACGAAATCCAGTGAGAATACAATCATTGGTTTTACAGTCAAAAATTTTGCAAGAAAATTCATCAAACACAACTTTGAGACCACGATCACATAGTTGACTAATACTACGCAAATTATTATTAAGCCCATCAACAAGAACTACATTTTCAATTAAAGGAGATGCATCAATCTTAATGTTACATATACTGATGATGGTTGATCGGGGTAAAACCGCGCACAAAAAGTGTATGTTTTGAAGTTAAGATTTAAAGTGTGTGTCCTTGGCTTCCTCGATACTTCCGTTATAGCATAGAGACTAAAACGAGTCGAATCCACAAGGACCAGAGGCGATAGAAGCTTTACCGGTTGATTACGTGTTTGTTAAAAAGTTCTTCAAAGTTTTAAAGAATGAAAAGAAAAGAAACAAAGAATGAAAAGAGAAGTGTACGGTGAAAACAAGGAAGTGAGAAACATAGAAAAGAATGGTTTTTGTGATTTTATTTGTATGTCTAAAATAAAGTGAAAAAGAAAGAAAACTCACGGCTACTAACTACTAATGACTCTACCAATACGCTAACCTCTTAATGATAGTTGTCTCATATGTATCATTGGCCATCACTAGTCCTTGGTTCAAGAGTGATTCAAAGTATGACCCATATGTAACTCATCATAACCCAACTCAACAAACAAGTGCAAGGTACACTTAAATCATCAAAACCCAATAAGAGCAAGCATGAAGTAAAGTAATGTTAGCTTGTTAGTGGTTAGGAAGTTAGAGTGTTAGATCCATCATTATGAGCCATCAATGGCTCTTGCAAGAGCAAGGCCAAAACAAGGCTATTAGATTCATGGATTATCATAAAAGAAGTTAGCAAGTTGGTGGTTAGTAGTTAGTTGCCATGAGAGAAAAGACTAGCTACACATGTAAAAGAGATTAGAGAGAAGAAAATAAAGATAAGGTAAGAGAGCACCTTTCATAGATTGTCACCTTCTATTACAAGCACTCTTGCTTTCAAACATGTACCACTCTCTCTCCCTAATACAAGATCTACAAGAAATGAAAAATACAAGGAAGGAAGAAGAAGAAAAACTACACTTCACTATCCTAAACTACAAAATGGAAATGAAACTACTCCTAAAAATCTGCCTATCTCCAACTCTAGAACCCCAGGGGGTATTTATAGGCACCAGGGGAACAAGGGGCCAGGGGACAAACCCTGGCCCGAAGCGCGTCGCGCGCCGCGGCCATGTAGCGGCCGCACGCGCGCGGCGCTTCGAGCCGCGTGCAGTCCTTTCTGTCCCCTGTCAGGCCCTGTGCCCAGTTTCTGATTTGCAGCCCCTGGTTTTGACAGAATCAGCTCTTTAAGTCAATGGCTATTTTTAATAGGCCTTTAATCACTAATTAAATGGTGATTTAGGGTCTTCTTCTTCATTGCACACCATGAACCTAGAATCAAGCAAGCAAAGCTTTATTAGCAGAATTTAAAATGAAATCAATATGAAGATGTGATACAAATTATGCAAAATTATAGACTAATCAATGGTGCCCTTGGAGTCATCTCCGAAGGTGACGGTGCCACCTTCAACGTACCTTGATAGGGTTGTGAAATTGTTGATGTCCCATGTTATATGCCTTGAACAACCACTATCAAGATACCACCGCTCCTTATGTCTTGGAGTCTTGGTGTGTACCTATATCAAATAATTTAAGGCTTGATTTTGGTATCCAAATTTTCTTGGATCCTAATGCGTTAATGTTTCGAACCCAAACAAGATTATTTGTACTATTTATATGATCATAGCAAAATTTAGCTAAATGACCATTCCGGCCACAATAAGTACAATTATAAATTCTTCCATATTTAAAAGCATAATGAGCATGTGATTTATGAGCATGTGATTTGTGAGCATGGGGTGTTTTAGCATGATTGACATGTGATGTGTTGGCATGATGAACATGTGGAGTTTTGGCATGAGATGTTTTATCATATTTAGCATGAGGAGTATGCATATTCCTTTTTGAAAACATTTCTTCTAATTTAGTATCATTAAAAACACATTCTTTTAAAATATTTCCCAAATCATTTATTCTAGTTTTTAACATAGAAAACTCATTTTCATCAATTTTAGGATATTTAGCTTTGCAAGTAACTCTATAGGCATCAAAATCTCTTTGTGTTGAAATAAGAATAGAAGATAACTCATCCTTTTCTTTTCAAGAAATAGCAATTTGATTTTTAAGCATTTCATTTTCCATTTTCAATTTTGAACAATCTTCCTTTTTAGTATCAAAACTTTTTGAAAGTTCAATGAAAGCTTGTAATACCAATTCTTTACTTATTTCACTTTCATCATCAAGTGGTTGGGTAGTTACCTTAGGTGTGTTTGCCATGAAACACACATTTATCGTGTCGACTTCATCTTCGGATTCACTTTCCGAGACCCAAGTGGCTTTGTACACCTTCTTTTCAATCGGCTTCTTTTGCTTCAAGGAGGAAGATATCTTTTTCTTGAAATCTAGACAATCGGTCATGATGTGTCTGGGTTTCCGACAGTTGTAGCATATGATCTTTTTCTCCTCCTTCCCTTCCCATCGCCTTCTATAGTTGAGCTTATTCTTGCGGTACATTCTCTTTACATTTCTCACAAGAAGAGATAACTCTTCATCATCTTCTTCATTTTCTTCATCATCGTAGTTGGTGGAAGAAGACTTGAAAGCTACAGACTTTTTCTTTTGAGGTATCGCTTCTTCTCTAGCCTTTTTCTCCATCTCATGAATCTTAAGATTTCCAATAAGACTTATGAGCTCCATCTCGTTTTTGTCATTCAATTCCTTCAAAGTGCTAGCTTTGATTTCCCGTGATGAAGGGAGAGCACGAATCACCTTACGCACCTTTTGGTCATTGTTTATTTCAACACCTAGGGAAGCAAGAGCATTTGTGATCTTAGTAAACTTAGTAATCATATCATCAATAGATTCATTTTCTTGCATTTTAAAACTTTCATATTGGGAACGCAAGAGATCTATTTTAACTCTCTTGACTTGTGATGTTCCCTCATGAGTGACCAATAAGTGTTGTCAAATCTCATAGGCGAATTTGCAATGGATAACCCGTGTTAAGTCATCCTCATTCAAAGCTAAAAGTAGAACATTTTGAGCCTTTGAATTAGCATCAAATTCCTTAGAAGTAAGTTCGGACCAAGTGTCCTCCTCACCTTCGGGTTTACTAAAAGGCTTGGTCAAAGACTTAGCAACTAGACTACCTAGAGATTGTAGAAAAATGTTCATCCTAACTTTCCATATGGGAAAGTTGAGTCCATCAAATTTGGGAGGGGTCTTAATGTTACCGCCATCTTTACTAGTGTATAAATGAAGATATGAAAATAGTGATTAGCAATTATAAGATCTCTCTAAGGATGTGAAGCTAAAAACTAGAGTCCTAACTCTGATACCAATTGAAATCACCTAGAGGGGGGTGAATAGGTGATAATGCTAATCAATGCACAAATTTAAAATGAGATGATGCAACGATCACTCAAAGCAAGATTAGAAGCTGAATACCCCGTGAAGGGCTCTGAACTCCTTCCTCGTGATTCCTCTAAATAAGAGTTTGAAGTGCGCAATGCAATCTT